>JAQGBH010004938.1:0-15490 GCA_034698265.1 Sminthurinus aureus
GACCCTGAAATTCTTGAAATGGCGGGAAATGAGAAATGAAAATCCGCAAAAACCATGTGTTTTGTGTGATTTGTCATAAACGGAACCATTTTTAAGTTAATCAACATTGATTTTTACTCAATTTTCATTAAAAAAATCAGTTATTTCGTTTTAAAAATTTGGTTTATACATGTATCGCAAGAACAGTTGACAACCGTCACTAGAAATGGTCAACACACGAGTTTGACGTGGCGCCTTTGCATTGTTCTGGCAGGAGACGCTTTAACATGACATTTCTCAAAAATAGCAATACAAAAATCAGTCCACTTTTTTTTTAATGGAAGGTACGTAGATGAAAATCGCTTGAAATGATCTAAAGACGTCTACACAAGAGTATGACGTTTGACCCATTGGACGTTTCGACACGGAACCATGTTTACACGAATTTTTCCGTAACTTTTTTATCAAAATTGAGTAAATCGGCTCCAAAATTTTTGGCATTTAAACCTTCATTTTGATGTGCTTTAAAAAACAGTACTCTGGCTTTGGAGCCGATTAAATAACTTAAGATTTGAAAGTTCAGAAATTTTTTCCTCTAAATTTAAGAAAAATCCTTTTTTTTGCAATTTTAAAAAATAGTTTGACGTCCCGACTTTCAGTACCGCCATGTTTTACTAGTTCACTAACGTGCCTAGACAATCGCTACCGACTTACATCCAACAATTTTGAAGAACAAAAATTTTGGAGCTAATTTACTGATTTTTGCATTGACATTTTTGGAAATTTCATGTAAAATTGGTTTCGCGTCGAAAGTTCCGGTGGCGCCACGTCAGTCTCGTGTGTTTACGCGTGTAGATGATTTCTACCTAATTTCATTGAGATTATTGCAAAAGCAAAAGTTTTGGAGCCAATTTAGTGGTTTTTACATTGAAATTTTTGGAGCCAATTTAGTGGTTTTTACATTGAAATTTTCGGAGCCAATTTAGTGGTTTTTACATTGAAATTTTTGGAAATTTCATGTAAAAATGGAGTCCGTGTAGAACGTTCCAGTGGCGCCACATCATACTCGTGTGTTGACGTCTGAGGATCATTTCTACCGACTTTCCTCAACATATTTTGAAAAACAAAAATTTTGGAGCCAATTTGCTACTTTTTACATTGAAAATTTGTAAAAATCCACGTTAAAAAGCGGTCCGTGTAGACTGTTCCAGTGGCGCCACATCATACTCGTGTGTTGACGTCTGAGGATCATTTCTACCGACTTTCAGCAACATATTTTGAAAAACAAAAATTTTGGAACCACTATACTGATTTTTCCATTGAAATTTTGAAAAAATCCGTACTAGGCGGTTTAAAACAAGTTCCACGTCGAAAGTTCCAGTGGCGCCATCTCGTAGTTGTGTGTATACTTGCGTGGATGATGTTGACCGACTTTCATTGGGATTGCTTTTAAATTAAAAATTTTGTAGCCAAGTAACTTGGTTTTTGCCCCCGAAATTCAGGAAAAATCCCTGTTCATCAATTTAAAAATTGTTCAACACCAAAAATTTCAGTGGCGCCACCTATCAGTTGTAGGTACAGGTGTTTAGATGACTTCTACTAAATTTGATCCAGATATATTGATAAACAAAAATTTTGGAGCCGATTTACTCAATTTTTTCTAACGTTTTTTGAATAAGTTCGAAGCCGTTTGAATTTTCAGGTTGGCGCCACTTTCTACACTTTGACATACACATTTGACGCTTACTTGTTGTTTTGGTTTAATAGGAAAAATATTGGATGGGTTTTTAATTTTCTCGGTTTGGGGGTATCTCGGTATCTGGGTATCTCGGTATAACTTTTGAGACACTTTAGCTCATCAGAAGTCCTCGAGGTGTCAAAGTAGCGTAAAACCGAAAGTACCATTAAAACGCCCGTTCAAAAATTAACAAACACACCGTGGGGAATTTTTTTCCACCGTGGGGTTCGGGTGTCACTTGACGTCAAAAAATATTCGACAAAAGTCCAAATTGAGTTGAAATTATTCCATCACAAATTAAAAGTTTAATAGATCGTCGGCTATTTTTAGCCGGAAATGTCTCAATATTTTCTGCAATCTGATTGGATGACTGGAATTCTATAGGTATGATTGGCTAGACAATTGTATGAATTTTCCCCGGCTATAATTAGCTGTGTCCGGCCATAATAGGTCGAAATTTTACGGCTAAAATCAAGTTTACCACGGCTAGATTCAGCCGAAAAGCCCCGGCTATTATTTTGAATTTACGGCTACAATGATGCGTGTTCTCGGGACTGGCTTAGGCAGTTTTTGATGTTCAAATAGCCTAAAATTGAATTTTTTGAGCAAATATTTTAAATATTTTTGTAAATATTTTACGATTTTTATCAATATTTTGGGCATTTTCGAGTAAAAATATATTTAAATATTTTGGCTTTTTCCATCAATATTTATCCTAGGTCTAGACATTATTCTTATGTACCCCACGTGGCTTTTACAAAATTATGGAGCAGAACAAGGACAAAGACTCAGGTGTAGTACACGACATGTACACGTAAATTTACTTATAAGGAGAACTCGCGGTTCATCTATTATGCATTGTTCATTACTATGGATTCTTGATTGGACATTTGGAGCACTCTCCGCTCAATTAAAATGGAAGGAGAGAGCAATAAAACAGAGTGGAATTAGGACCAAAAGTTGATTACTCGGTAAATGTATAGCGTCAAACTGATGCATATTTAAATTTATACCCATACCTCTTCTTTTGCACTGTTCACTGTCCAGTTTCAGGTCATACGATGGAAGGACAAACAATACAAGGCACGAGTAGACTAAATTGGAAGTACCAGACTCATCCGCCTGTCTAAGTAAATTTACATGTACATGTCGTGTCCTACACCTTATTCTTTGTTCCATAATCCATAATTGTGTATAACAGCCACGTGACCACGTGAGGTAGATAAGACCAAGGCCAAAACTAAAGGAAAATTGACAATTCCTCTATTCTTTATTGGTTAGAGCTTTGGCGCGTGTGAGAGTGCCTTTCATGTAGATACACGTGTAATTTTGACCTGATTCCCATTCGTTGCCTATAGAAACTAAAAACAGCAAGGAAACAACATTGCGGAAATGTTCTAGAGATTCTCAGGACAGTCCTCATTCTTGGTCTTAACTTTGTCCAGTTCAGTTCCAGGAAAAACTTCAGCTCTTTATTATTTTGTCCTTTATAAATACTTGTAAACTGTAGACTGTAGACTGTAGACAATTCAAGGAAAGAGAAAAGCAATAAAAAAAAGATTGTAAAAAATCACAAAAACATTTTTGCTTTTAATTCAACTATACGTTTTACACAAAATCTGAATCTGAATTCCCTTATCTCTCACTTATAGTCCAAAAAAATCCAGGGGAAAATGTCAGAGGAGTGGAAAAGGGAAATGGAGAATGTTGAAACAATTCATGTAGTTCCTGAAGTTCCACAATTCCACACGTTGGAACTTGTGAATTTCACTGTTAATAGTCAAAGTCAGGGGGAAAAAACTGGAGACTCTGAAATTCCAAGTCTAGGATTTTCACAATCAGTAGCTCAAACTGAGGAAAATTTGGACATGGACAGAGAACCCTGTAAGGATTCTCCTGCAGCTTTATTATTCGATGAGGAACGGAGATACAGAGCAGAGGATTTGAAGTATAATTTCCTCGCTATAAAATACACTTGCTGGATCAAAATGTGTCCGATTGGAATTCAAAAGGAAATCGAAAGTGGAGGAATCAGCAGAGGCTCCAAAAATTCCAATGCCAACATTTTTACAGGCAGATTTGAAAGGGGGTGGGAAAATGTAGTGTGTTTTTGCTGGTTCCTCTTGGCATCCATCCGACTTTTCCTCCTCCTTTTCTCCACAGTTCATTTTGTCCTCACTCACTCCATTGACAAGGAGTTGAATCGAGTCATTTTGATGGTCCTATTTTCAGGGAGCTTTACCATGCTCCTGCGAAACTTTACATACATTGCCCACATCAGCGTAGACAACATTGTACTGCTCTTCTCATCCATGTTCAAATATCTGGATGATGGTGAGATTTTATTTCATCTAGTTTAATTCACATGTACAAGATGAAATTTTTGAGCGCAGGTCTTTAAATGAAATTTTTCCTACTGTTTCAGAAAAACTGCAAAAAGGGGTTGGGAAGCGACGGTTGAGAGTTCGCTCGTTTAAAGAGCTGTTGTTGATATATCTCCCGTTTTTCGTCTACTCGATAATCGGATTGATTCCATTGTTGTCGGTTGTTGATCCGACGTTCCCTCTCCTCCTCGTCTCGATGGTGGAACAGGAGGTTTCTCTATCCTTCCTCTCTCTGGCAGCTTTTGATAGCATCATTCTTCTCCATTATTATTTGGTGATTCACGAGGTTTGTTTCCTGACCATTGGGATGCAACGGCTGGAGGAGGAAGCAAAACTCACCATCAAAAACATGATCAGGAGTGGAAAGGGTACAGAAAACGTGGACATTACAAGAATGAGAAAGGCGGTTCAAGGTCTTCGACTCGTCCACATTTGGACCCACTTGTACAACTTGAGTCTCATGGATGTCATGTACAATGCCAAGCTCGCCGCTCTCTCAGCAGCTATTTTTGGTGGATTTGGATTCATCAAAATGCTCGAGGTTCAGGATTGGCCTTATACCTCCGTTTTTGGCCTGCTCTTCCTCGAAGGAAGCGTTCTGTACAACGTCTGCTTTGGAGGCACCTACAAAATACCTGCGAATTGTGACGAGCTCAAAGAGCAAATTAGACAATTGTCATACAACAACATGAAGCGAATAGTCAAGTCAAGTCAATCCAACGCGGATGATAATGATTTGGGTCGAAAGTATGTAGAAAGAGTGTTGAGGTCCATTCCGTGGCTTGGGGTTAAAGATGGCGTTTATAAAATGGACAAAATGACTTGTATCAATTTTGTCGATTATGTTACTCAACAAATTACCAGTCTTGTTCTAACTTATTAAATTTTTACACAAGTCAAGTCGTCTGAAATCTATAAATCTATAAATCTAGGTGCAGTAATAAAAATATGTTTTATAATACATGTGTAATATGTACCCCATGTACTTTGTTATAATATTATGTACTTTTGTATCTTTTAAATATTGTTTTTAATGCGTATTTAATTACATTTAGCAGTCTGTCAGTTTATTTCAATGTGTTTAATCAAATTTTTTGTTCCTTGTGTCTTTTGGGTGGTTTCCTATTGAGTATACACAAAGTGAATTTGTTATCGTATATGTGGACACATTTGACATTAAACAATTGTCTGAAAGGAACGTAATACTTCAAACTTCCAACTACATGAAATTTTGTGTTCTCGTGTTCCCATATGTACATTTTTTCAGGTTGCAATTTTGAAAACTGCAAGCTCTAGAGTCCAGAATTCAGAACTTTCTACAATCCGAAAACTCAAAACTCGAAGCTCGACATTCGACATTCTTCCAATTTCCAATTAGCATAATATTCTTCCTCAAACTTTCTTATTGATTGATCTGAGAACTCAAAACACAGGAATCAAAAGTAATTCTCCGTTTTGATTTTGGTTTTGGTTTTGAGCAGAAGAAAACAATGGACGACTTGTGAGTTCAAAAATGTTTGATTGTGCTTCCGCGTCAATTGTCGAATCGGCTTGAGCTTCCGATGCAGAAAATTCCACTTGACCTTTAACTTGTAAATCCAGAGTTTCCGAAAGAATCAAAACTACCAAAACAACTGACTTGACAATTTGTACCCCATTTTGTCTTACTCTTTTGTCCAAGTTCCAATTTCCAATTTCCAACGGATCAATGACCAAAAAAATTGAAAACTAAAAATGAAAAATTTGCTGATGAAAACCAGTCTTATTCTATTTTGTCTTGTATTTGTGGAAAAGTTTCAATGTTTTTTTTAAATCGAGTCGTGAAATTAGGTACGTTGAATGAAAGTTGTATATTGAATACTGAGAATTCTCACTCAAGAAATTTATGACATTTCAAAAAAACTTTGATTTTCAATCACTCATCGGCAGTAAATTTACATTTTTTATAGCTTTTATGCATTTTGAAAATGAAAAAAAAAATCAATCATTTAACATTTTCTTTTTATATGCACCCATTTTTCTTCTGTATTCTGTAGAATTTCAAGCTTGTGTAAACTGTAAAATTATTAAAAAGCAACGGTTGGTGAAAATATTATCGTTTCATGTACATTAAACATTGAACCTGTTTCCCACGTAAAAAGAGCTGGACCATGCAAACATTAATCAGATAATACTAGATACTAGATGAGAGCGATAGGAAAGGAAATGCAAATGTGAATTATCCCACATTTTTTTAAAAAAATCGATAAATAGTACAGCATTTTGTTAATTTTGACCATGAGCAAAAAAATAAGACATTATACGTACTACGTACACCAAATATCAAATCCATTTAGTAACTGGAACACAAAATTACCAGTAATTAAACATTTAATGTGAGTATTATATTTGTGGATGTTAGGCACGTCTCATTTCATGGCCATTCGGCATTTCATCATGCTGAATGTTGCAACTATTCCTTTTTCTTTTTTATTATTATTATTTATTATTATTTTTTTATCGACTTATTCATTGATTATTAATTTTTTAGTCGGACAACGTGATTCATTTCTTTTTGTAGGTATCCTGTACATTTGTAATGCTGAACCAAGGAGAGATTATGCAAAAGTCCATACACAGTTCATAGTTTATACATCGGCTACAGATAATTATTAATATTGCTGCAATATTATACAATAAAGTGGATTATTTGAACGGCATACAATAAGCTGCTGAACTGAGAACCAAAATGAAACGCATACATGTATAAAAATGCATATTTCGAAATAAATATGAGTCAAAGCATCAATTTCCTTAATTTGTGTATTTATTTCTGGCTTATCGAGCATTATATTTTTCCTAAAGTCAAAAGTCAAAAGTCAGTAGGCAGCAGTGTTGTTTTGATACAGCTAGACACTAAACACTAGACAATATTATATTTTACCAGATTCTAGGTTCTAAAAAGTATAAGACTGGTATTTGAGAATTTGTTGAAGAAAGGTGTAAAATCAATAAAAATGCTGACCGCTAAAACATACAAAGAATTGGAACGTTTTTTTAAAATTCTTCGTTACTTTTTGACCCTTCCGTTTGAATGGGACTCGGGGTTGAGGGAAATGCGAGTGTGCAAAAGTAGATGGCGTCTCATCGCGTGGTACTGTCATGCGGCATGGCCGATGATAAATTCCTGTTTCATTCTGCAGTGTTTTATCCGCGGCGTTGCTCAGGGCCAGCGACCTTTGACCTCATTAACCATTGACCTCCTCTTCATCATAGGTTACATTGCCTTTGGAGCTTTCCACATCAACTACATGCTTCATAAGCACGACATAGCTCGGTGCTTTAACCAAGCTCTGAAAATCGATCGGAATTATTCAGGTCAGTTCAAAACAGGTCAACAAAATTCAACAAATTTATAAACGAGCAAAACTTGACTAAAATTACGAAAATTTAAAATTTTTGTATAACAGAAAAATTTTCGACTTTTGTGACCTTTCCAAAATGGGATGGATGTGACCTCCTGCTGTCACTGTTTAACCCTCTGACACCAATTACTGGGGCCATGTTTTGGTTCCTCTTTTTGGACAACGTGAACAACCCGAGGTATTTAATTTCCCTGTTCTATTCCCCGGATGAGAAGATTCCACTGCTGGTTTTAATCCCGTACTCTTTCATCGAATACTGGGCAATGTGCAACTGCAGTATCACTTTTTATATGACTTTCTACTTTGTCCTCGTCTACACGATACCCACTTTGTTTTGGCTCAAATTCCTTTCCAAGTGCAAAACAGCAAACCCACAACAAATTAAAAACAGCGAACATCCGATGTGCCTAAATCAGGATCAATTGTTTCAAGGGATTCCGCGCGTTTTGATAAAACCAGAAGAAGCTATAACAAAATTCAAGGATTTCTGGCTCTTAACCATTCAAATGAACCAATGCACCTCCGCCCTCTTTTGGCCACAATTTAAACTTTTCAGCATTCTTTGTCACACCCTAGGCATCGTCATCAGTGTCAAATTTCATGGTAATACTCATATCTTATACAAAGAAATTTTGTAACAAAATTTGCAATTTCACCATTTTTAGGAAGCGAAGCTGCCTATTGTAATCGTCATGTCTGTGTACAGATTGAGTACGCCTCGCGTCGACTTCTAAAGTAGCCATCTAGCGGGAAATTTTTTAGACTCGGTGGTGGCGCCATCTAGTGGGAAAATTTTCAAACTAGAAAACATGTTTTAGGAATGCGTACGACGGTGGATAGAGACGATTCCGTATTTTTGTAGTCAGCTTCGCTTCCGGAGACTAAAGCATTTATGCTTTCTAGGTGATATAAAATGCTCACAAAGTAAGGATTTTTGCCTTTATTTATTTTATATTTGATCACTGTTTTGATGTTTTTGTCTCAGCGAGAATTCCACTACCCGGATTTGTCGTGTTTCCCTTCATGAGCATCGCCTTTTTTGTTGTGGATTTTGCAACTCTGCCACTCCTCGGGAAAGTGAATGTGTATTCCTATGAATTTATTAGGAACTGGAAAGAGGCGTTGTCTAACCAAGGAAACCTACTGGGAAAGCGGCAAATTCGAGCTCTTCAACCTTTGTCAATCAGAGTAAATTCAGTTTATAAAGTGAACAAAGTCACCGTGCTCATTGTCCTCGCCATCGTCATCCAAATTTCTACAAACGTGATTCTCTTGCTCTAAAATTTGCAGACCAATTCCATAAAATGAGAAAATTTGCAGACCAATTCCATAAAATGAGAAAATAAAAAAATTTCATATTTATTTCAAAATGATGCGTAATGGTGTCGAAAGAAATTTCTTGTTGTGCGGCTAACAATGTTACTGAAAATTGTATATGGATAAAACGCGCTTTTGGATGTAAATTATTTCGTTTTCTCTACCATGGACGTTTTATTCAAATTCAGTTTAATAAAAGATACTGAAAACTCGTATTTATTTTGTATCTGTCTCAAATTTTGCTTCTGAGCTGAAGTTATTTGTGCGACAATCTTTTGCACACATGAGCCCAGAGAGACTACCATGGATTTTTGTAAAACAGCAAGAGCAATCCCAAAAATTGAGTCACAGATTTTGTACATTTCATAAATCTTTCGTTGCACATAAAACGTAAAGTTAGGAAAAAATGGAGACATTTTTAGGCCTGAGCAACTCGTCGTCATCGGATTAGAATTCCTCGTTATGGTTTCATTGATCGGACAATCCGCAAATCGTGAAATCCTTAGCAAAAGAATCTAGGTTTGATTTTTCATAAAAGTAAAACTCAATATTAAGAAAAAAAGGACAAAACTTTATTAATAAATAAAGTAGTGAAAAAATGTTGACGAGAGCCGAAAATGGGTGGAATTGTAAGTTGTTTAAAATGTGCTCGGACTGGAATTTTCTGCCACTTTCCGTGGATGAAAAATCCGGGAGGATTTCAAAACAAGAGAAATTATACAAATTGTACATTTGGCGTTTTCTCTACAGTCTGGAGCTGCTGCATTTGACTTATGGGTTTGTTCGCCTCCACCAGCTAATTCTCGCTTCAAATCTAAATGAAAAAAAACCAACTTTTCATTCACTCATTTATTGTGGGATATTTGGCCGTCATGTTTTGGAGTCGTCAGCTTTTCATCAAATGTCTACGGGAAACTGTCATGATTTTCAATCAACTCTTCAATCATCAAAAAAATAACAATGGTGAGTTTTTACAAAATATAGCAAATATTTTAAATATTTGATACAATTATTTTCCTCTTTGTTCCTTTTTGTGTCAGCTGAAATCGCCTGATGATATTTGTATTGGTTTTTGTTTTAATTCAGCTCAACCCCGCAAAATCTGGACGTGGCCGTTGAAACTTCGAGTTAGAAATACGATCGACATGAACTCATCCATTTCTCATTAACGGATCTGGTTTGCTCTTAACTGCAATTTTGTTGAGTGATCCGGATCGAATGTGGATTTTGTACAGCTCAATTCCCGCAAAATTTCAACATTGGTCGCTCTTTCTCTTGTTGGCTGTTGTGGATTCTTTTTTCTTCTTCAGAAAAGCAGCACATACCATTTTCTGTTTCCTGGATCAACTTGTCTTTTTTAAAAAATGTGACGTCACATTTTGCTCATTCCAAAAAAATCAAATTTTCAGGTTACAATCACAATCAAAACTTTCTAATTGTCCAAATAATTTTGACTCAATTTTTTTCGAATGTCGTTAGAAAATTCTGACCATTATTTCGTCTTCTCTCTTTCAAAAGGAATTCAATTGAGATTCCTCGAGCTAGAACCGTTGAAAACCTTTTAAAAGAAATGCAGACTCATTTTCTCTATATTCATCTCTTTAACCGAGTCTACGCCTACACAATTTTCACATGGAAGCAAATTGCGCTTATCTTTGCAATATTTTGTGCTTTTTTTGCCATCCGCCTCAACTCTTTTTAATTGTAGAAGTAAGCCCAGGTCACAAGTCAATAACGAATTTGATAGGATATGTCCGAATCATTTTCTTGTCAATATGCGTCAATACGTCAATAATTGTTGGTAATATGCGTTTTTGTATTTTTGCTCCCAACATCAGTAAATTAAAATGAAACAAATTACATTGTACTTTCCTGGACCTTGGGACTTTACTTTTTGGTCTGTGTCTGTCTAATGTCAATTCAGAGTTTTTGAATGTGAATGTGATGTGTACGAGATTGCCATCGCCCCATGGAGTTTTTCGATTTTGGACTAGAGAGCGATGAAAAAATCTAAAAAGTGACTCTTCCTCATGGTAAATAACCCCAAGTTTCGCCGTCATTGCAAAAGGTTGTCACTTCATTTCCGAGAGTGTGGGCATTCCACACGATAACAATTTTTGCCTTACGACGTATTAAAAGATCCCAAACAATCAGCTTAACATAATAAAAAAAATGCAAACATTTTTGTTTCCAATTCCAATTCCAACTCCAACTCCACAGAAATTCAAGCAGGAAAAATCCCAAGCAAAACAGAGTAGAGTACAAAAAGACAAAAAACCCGAGATGAACATCCGAATCTGAGAAAGAAAGCGGAATGAAAAGCGGCACATCCTCCAGAAGCAAAGTCATGAAATATGAAGTTTCCTTCCTTCTTCGTCGACTTTGTCTTAATTTCAACTTCCTTTCACACGGATCTTGATAATCGACTTTACAAATGTCTCTCAAGTCAACCCCAAAGCCTGGAGAAATCTCGGTGACCCTGTCGTTTTTTGTTGTCGAATTTGAGTTTAAATTATTTGGCGGTCCATATCGAATACTTTCCCATTTGATCCACAAGCCCAAGATTCCCGATTGAAGAATTCTGGCCATTCGGTCCGTCATCGCACGTGGAAAATGACGATCAACTCCCTCCATAATTTCGTAGTTGTTCACAAAACTAAACGAGACATCCTTGACTCCACTTATTTTGTTGTGAGAGAATTTAAACATGGACTTGTTACTCTTCATCATGTCTTTGAAGATGAACCAATAGTATGAAAAGTCCTGATCCGGAACAACCAAAACCGCGGATCGACTGGTGCTCAATTCGTTTTGTATGAGGTCCCTCAGTTTCTCGGGGCAGGTGTGCCAAGTTCGATGAAATAATGCAATAAGTTTGACGGATTCCTGGCAGGATTTGAAACGACTACAATTGCTTTCAATAAATGGTCCTTCAAGAAATGGTTTTCTTTCCTTATGAATATTAGCCAAAACATTAGCGTTGCCACCGCAGGAATATTGGCAAAGAAATTGCGTACTTTTTACATTTTGCATATTCAAACTTCTCAGATATGGTGCGTTACTCGCGTGGTGCACATTCTCCCACTCAAAGGCGCCTGGGTTGATTGTCAAATAATCTAGTGGATTACCACGGGAATCGGAATCGTGCTCTGAGCATCCGAAACCAGGAGTGGTGTAAAAGACTGAGAAATGTTTTGAGGCGTTATATTTGAGCCAAAAATTAAAATCCGGAGTTGAATCGGTGGCGGGGGACTGAAGCCAGAGGTTGGGATCTTGCAAATTTTCAGTAGCATTGATGTTAAAGATTTTTCCAAAAATGTCTTCCAAGTGCTTAAAACTGGTCACATATGGATTCGAAAGAGCGTACTCGCTCTTGATAATTCCTTTGTATCTGAATATTCCAAATTCAAAACCAAAATTAGGACTTTGAATCAAAATTCGGACTTCAAATCAAAATTAGGACTTCAAATCAAAATTCGGACTTCAAATCAAAATTTGGACTTCAAATCAAAATTCGGACTTTGAATCAAAATTCGGACTTTGAATCAAAATTCGGACTTCAAATCAAAATTCGGACTTTGAATCAAAATTCGGACTTCAAATCAAAATTAGTACTTCAAATCATTGATAAAGCAGAAATGTATTTATAAAAAAATAAAACTTTACGCGTTTGTTAAAACCAGAGATACGGCAAGCCACGTCCCAAAAATATATCTGTAAATGTTACGCCGATTTCCGGTCAGCTGACATCGAATATCTGGTCCTGAATTATCTGAACCTTCTCCCTGAGCTCGTTCTCTTGTTTGTTCGCGAATTTGCTGGACCATTTGACTCTTGGCAGTTGGCGAGAGTTCTTCGCACTGCTCAATAAACAACCTAAGCAGTACAAATGAATCATCCGCTGCTGCACAAATATTTTTAAGGAGCACCTTCCAAATCTTGATTGCGGTTATTTGCTTATAGTCAAATGCTAGATTGAAGTTCCAGAAACACTGCAAATAGAGGAGGAAAACAGCGGTAACTCCTACAAAAATGCCAAGATGGAGCCACAGATCTTGTTGAAATGGTTTAACATAAATGTCGAGGGAATTCCGCAGAGACTGCACCTCGTAAGCCGTGATGAAGCGATAAAACTGCTCTTCAAGTGGATAAATACTTCTTTTATGACTTATCGAAGAACGACCGACAGATAGCCCAGCATTTGTGTATCCAGTTTCCACTACAAGTTCATTTGGTTTTAAGCTTGTCCGAAAAGTGATGTTGACACTTGAGACGAGATGAAATTGGAGAGCCTCTTTTGCAGTCACGAGTCCTCGACGATCAAATGGCGTGTACAATTTTTTACAATGAAAATCAAGAGATGTTGTTTTAATCCCGTACCAAGGCAATTTATTTTCAGTCTCACATGACAGCATTAATTCAATTGTTAAAAAAAATTCCACTGGTAATCGTCTTGTAGTTTTCACAAGGTCTTTGTAGAAGGTCAGGATGTTTGTATAGCAAAAGGGGCTGATGGGATTCTCAAAATTTGCCGTTAGTGACCTTGTTTGACCTTGACCTTTAATTTGACCTTGACCTTTAATTTGACCTGGACCTTTAATTTGACCTTGACCTTTGATTTGACCTGACTGGGCCAAAGAACTGCAAATGGGAAACTCGTAACCCATTCCATACCGCTGATTGCAACTTGGGCAGCCGTACAAACCTCGAGTAACTGCTTTCGAACGGGTGTCATAGAGTAAAATGAAGGATGGGATGTGTGGATCATCAGAACGGCCACTGTAAATAAACATATTTTTAATAGTCCAGGGATCCGAGACATGATCTGACACCACAAACACCTGGAGCATTAAACTTGAAATGACTGCAGAATAAGCCGACGAATAGTAGAGTTGCCGAAAGAATAAGTCCTCCGTGCCTCTTATTATCATATCTCCCAACAGGGACGTTGTTTCCGACCATTCATTTCCGCAATCCCCTTTCCCGCAGGTCCATCTTGCCATCTCGAATTGCTTCGGGGTCATTAAATAAACATTGACCACTTTTTCAAGACGTAAATTCAAAAATCTTCCATGATATGTTTTCCAGAACATGGTTTCATTGTGCCTACCAAAAATGGTGTTGACAATCGCTGGAGTATTGGATTCGGATTCGGATTCGGATTGGATTTGGATTTCTCCTCGACTCGGAGCAAAATCATGAATTTCAGCGTATTCAATGAAATGAACTGTGGTGGTCTTTCCGTTTTCAACGCGATTCAGATTTTGAAGAATGGGTGATAAATCGACGGGGTGGATGGGCTCATTTGGAAACGTATAGGCAATTCGCCCTCTAGCTTCCACATCCTTCCTTTGTTGTAAAAACTGCTCTTTAGACTTTGACTCTGACTCTGACTCTGACTTGGATTGCTCTTGCGCAAAACCCACAGTCACATTTTGATACAATGTTAAAATCAATAAAAACAGATGATAAAACTTTGCCATGGTTCAGCAAATTGAACTTTTATGCAAATGAAAGATATTTGCAATTTTTCTTGTTCCACCTGTTTTTGGTTTCGGGTTCAGATCTCGAATGTAGATTCTCGAATCTAGATTCTAAAACTTACATAAACTTTCAGCTCCAGCTCCAACTCTTCTGACTTCCAATTCGTTTTCTTTTTCATTTCACGTGTCTGCGTGTGTTCTTGGAATTGAAACTTGTTTCGAACTTCGAACCTAAGAGTTTGGGGTCAGCTAATCAGCCAAATTGAACACGAGGCAGAAGTCACGAAACTTTGACGTCAAACCTTGACTTTTCTCCCGGTTTACCCGAGTTATGAATCTACATGACGTCAACCTCATGTCACTAGAGCACACATTTTCCAATTTGTGTTTCGATGAGAACGATAAATTTTCAGATAACGACTTGATCTTTTGTATTCCGAATATAGTCTTCAAATATTCCTGCTGAAAACCCAAATTTTTTAAGTATCTCAGTTTTATTCAGATTTCCACAGCCAAGTTTTTCACTATATGCATCCGTTGTTTGCAATACAAAAATACGGAAAGCTGAAACTGGAAAAACGTTGAAAATGGGTGCTCTAAATGCTAAGTTAATGTTTTATTCATGTAACAAATGGAAAATGGAACGGCAAGAGCATGTCTGTTTCTAACGTTAACATCCGAATGGGTATTATGCATAATGTGTTTTTCGTATCGTTGACCTCATTGAGGAAAAATTCAAATGTAAAATACAAGTTATGAAACCAAAGGTCAAACACGGATAAGACATGTACAATGTACAATATACAATGTAAAACTACATTGTTTTCCTTTTCGTTTTACTTTACTATGAACAAATATTTAGCCTCTGTGGTTTAATTTAAGAATATTTATTTTGGTAAACAATTAAGGAAAAATCAGTACAGAAAACAGACAAGTTTATGACATTGTTTTTTTTAATCCCTCTCATTCATCATAAGTTCTTATACTTGTTATCTACGTGTTTTCACCAAGCCCGCGTACTTTTTAGGAAGCGAAGCTGAGTATTGTTTTCCTCCGATACGGCTGGGTGTGCACATCGGGGTACTGTGAGACAACAAAACTAGCGCCATCTAGCGGGAAAATTTTCAAACTAGTGGACAAGTTTATTATGTGACGAATTTGTACATGCCAGCGCCACCTAGCGGG
>JAQGBH010004939.1:0-15488 GCA_034698265.1 Sminthurinus aureus
GGAAAATCTATGAATTTTCCCATAAGAAAGCATTACACATGGACTACTATTTGAAGCTGGATAAATAAATGGTCATACACGGTAACTGAAATTCGTGGTAGTTTTACTCCAATTATATAAATTCCATCCTGCCACTGTAGCAAACAATCGGACTATTTTATATTTTGCACTTTTTGAAGACATTTTACAGTTTAAACTGGATTAAACGAACGTAGTATGTACAACATACAAAATACCATACATAAATAAAATGTAGATGAATTAAATAATTTCCTTAATTCAAAACCTAGTAGTAAAACACGCCACGGCACGTGTCAACCAGTTGTACATAAGAGAGAAAACTTGATCAAAACGCTCAAAACACAACTCGTTGCCAGTGACAACTGATAAATTGTATTTTTTCAAGACCTTCACTTCTCAATGTTCAACTTTCAAGTAGACGTTCTTAGAATTTCAGCTCTCTTTCTTGGAATTTAAAGTATTAACAGAATTGAATATGGCTCAATTCAAAAACCTGAGTTGGATTTTCAGATTGTTATTGCTATTTCATGTAGCCACGGCTTTTGGCGTTGGCCACCTAGTGAAAGCCACAGGAACTTTTGAGACGAAAACATTTGGAGATGCAAAACTCCATGAATTTCTTGAACAGGCGGTAAATTCAAATTCAAATTCAAACACAAACACCAGTTTTAGTTTAGATGGACTCTCGCGCTGTTTCTTCCACTTCATCGAATACGATACACTTTTCGATTATTCATCAGTCACTCAAATTCGACCGTACATCATCAACAAAGATTATCTTCCAAAATCAGAAGTCAGTGGCTATAACAATGACACTTTTAGCACTTTTGAAGCCTTCCGAAGACAAAGTCTTCAAGAAAGGAAGGTCAATCGTCCCATAAGGAAACTGCCCAAACAGAGAAATTTTTTCTGCGTCATCAACATTTTCTTGCTCTCTTCAAGGCTTCTCCAGCTCATGAATTTTTCAAACACGGTTTATCATGAGGGAGCAAAGTCACTTGGACTTGGAAAGCTACCAAGCGACTACTATGAAATTTTGCACCAAATCAGCTATGAAGGTGCTGCAGCAGCAGCAGGGGGCACGCAGTATGATTAAACTTAATCTTTTTGTCGTGAGTTGGAATTGGAATTTGAATTGGAGCTCGACTTGGACTTTTGAAGAAGATGGGGAAAATGTTGTAGTGGATTACAGGAAAAGTACAATTAGAAATCCAGTTCTGGGGGCAGATCAGGCGAAAGACGTGTCAACCTTTACAAAAGCGCCCACATTTCTCCTGGTGAGTTTAGAGAGTACTATAAAAGGCGGGCTGTATTACTGTCCTGGTTGTTTTGAACGTGCGATTGGTGGATTTGGGTTTAGCTGTGATCAATATCAAAATGAAAATGTTGATTCTCTTACAAGACCAACTTCCGAATCCTGCTACTCGAAAATGTTGGAGGTGTATCAGAAGGCTGTGCGCTTTCGAAGACTTTCAGTATTAATTAACCTTTTACAGAACCTGGGAGACCGTAATGGACCAACACTGGAAAAAATACCTCTTGACCAAAAAGACCTTTTCAATGGTCAATTTTTCACACCCTTTCATCGAAATCAAAATACAAATCGAAATCAAGATGGAGATCAAAATCGAAATACTACAGCAAGACTGGAATACGTAACTTTTTTTTGTGCCGCTTCTGCAGTCAATTTAACAACGCAGACGCTAGGTGGTGCCGATTTTCACGGCATACCAAACACTATCGCAGGATCCATTATGAAAATGGAGCATGTTACAGCTCATGATGGTTCACTGTTTATTGTTGGTGAGAATCGTTTTCGTCTTATAACCGCTGATTCGGTGCGCAGGCTCAAAACGGGCTTGGAGCTTTACGTAACTCCATTTCAATGGGCTGTGTGGACAACTATATTGGTTGCCATAGTAACCACAACAATGGCTGTCCTCATCCTCCTATATTTCTTCAGTGTGGGCGTCAGAGGGCGCAAGGAGATGAAGAAGCTATCTCTTACGGATTTTGGCGCCATCGGTTTGGACACTTTCTTTTGGAACTCGAGGATACTATTGGAACAATGTGGTGATGAATGTCCTCAGTGTTCAACTGCATACATTAAATCAGAAAACAAGGATGAAGCGTCGGTGAAGGATTGGACCCAAATTTGCCGCCTAATTCTTGGCATGTGGCTCCTCATGTCCATAATTTTGACCAATGGCTACAAAGGAGTGATGAAGAGTGACTATGCTGTTAAATACCCATTTCAAACAGAGTGGCACAACACGAGGGATTTTTTGGAGAAGAAATTTCTCTTCCGAACAAAACCGGTGGACGCAAAGGACTTTTGGAATCAGTTTACAAACGGTGGAGCTCAATTTTCAATCTACTACACTCTTCCAAATTTCCCTTGTAAGAAATCCAGCAAATGGTTTCGCAAGGATGATTTTGAGTGGGATCAGCCCGATGATTCCTTCTACGCGCCCTATGTCAAATGGTACACTTATTTTCAAGCTGAGGAACTTCAGACAAAGTGTGGAAGTGTATGCAGCAGCACATCTGGGAATTTTTCTCAATCAAATTGCACCCACCTCCAAGTTTGTGTTGACTGGGCTCGAACTCTGCTTTTATTCCACAACACTTGGATCACTTGTCCTGAAAAACTGCCCAAAGATATTGAAAAGATTTCTGTAGATCAAAAAAGCTCAAAAAAGGGATCAAAAAGTACAGCTGTTTTAATTGTGCCGGATCGGGACTTTCCACGAATTTGGGACATTTTCAAAAAGATGAGGAATCGCAGAAACATTTCTGTCTTTTCAAACAATAAGAAAGTTCGGGACGACGACTCGTTCAAAGACAACCAAATGTACCTCGTTAAACCCGGATTGGACCCACATTTTCCGTTGGCCATGGAAAAAAGAATGCAATTGCTGTTGAGTTCCGGAATTTTTTGGCTGTGGGAGGAATGGGATCACCGCCGTTTTACAAATTGGACTTGGAACGGGAATAAAACTTTGTGGAACGTGGAAGATGATGTTGAGCCTTTTATTCCTTTGTCTTTTAAAGACTCGGACATTGCACTAGCTTTCCTCATTTGGACTTTTTGTTGGCTCCTTTCCCTCGGATTTTTAACTATGGAAATTAGCTGGAAATGGATTTGCATAGGACATTTGCGTCAACTTTTTGTGAAATTGTTGGAAATTGTCTCACTGTTCAGTTTTCATACGCCAAAATGGGTCTTTGTTATTTACTATAAATTCAAATCAGTAGCGTTCTTAGACATACGCAAACTATGCAAATGCGTAGGGCCCAGCCTAAGTTTGCATGTTTGGGGCGTTTGCGCATTTCTTATTTTTAAGCGCCAAATATGGAAAACTAGGGGAGCAAAAAAGATAAAAGGGGCGCAAACGACCAAAAAATCAGCTTAAAATGTCAAATTTGGCGAAATAACGGCAAAAGCGGTGCAAAGGAAAAAAAATTGCGTAAAGCGGGAAATTTTTCGAAAAAATAAAAAAATAGGGGGTGCCTAAACGTGCCATCTTGATTTGCTTAAACTCTGCGTATGGCGCCGAAATTCAAAGACCAGCCCTGTTTTAGATGGGCAGGAAAATAGTTCTAATAAATTTATATAGATGCTTTGTGTGTTTTGAGGCTTGTTTTTTGCTCGTTCATTTGTTAAAAACCACTTTGTTTAGAAAATTGTTTTTCTGCCTACATAAAAATGTTCCAGAAGATTACTTAATAATTGTTTTCATACAGTTAATAAAAAAGTGGAATAAAGCTCCGCGTCCCATACAGAAAATGTCAGGTCACTTTGAAATTGACATTTTACAATTTTACACAAAACACATGATTTATGTGGTTTTTCCTTTCCAATATCGCGCATTTTGTGGATTTTAAAAGTGCGTCGCCGGAATATCAAAATATACACTAAAACACACTTCTTTGCAAAATATCAACTTGCTAGGTCTCATACAGAAAATGTTAAAGCAGTTTGACGTTTTTTCGGTATTTCGGTATTTTCGGTTTTGAGTATTTCGGTGTAACTTTATAAACATTGGATGCTCAAGAATAAAAACGTTGAATGAAAAATGAAAAGGTATTGATTATTGATTTATCATGTATATTGATCCTTGATAATTTTGATTTTTGATACATTCAAGTACTTTGAATCTAATCAGAGAGTTGAATTGCTTGAAAATTGCTAATACATGAGTAATGAATAATAAATACATATGATCAATTTAAATTTGATTGCATTCGCTATGCACTATCATTTAGTTGATTCGGGACGGGAGAATTCTTATCTGTAGATTCTAGATTCTGCAATACTTTTTGCACTTGTTCTCATTCTCATTCATCATTCCTCACATAGCAAATTGCACTGCAGGTAAATTATTAATATTAATTTCCACATATTGTAAATTTGGTGGCAAAGACGTTTGTTTTTTAAATTCTAATAATTAAAAAAAAACACTTTTAATTTATTGTTAAGTTGTACGTGTGTGTTTAGTAAAAAAAACTGTTGATTTTTGTTCATATTTAGTCATCTTTATAAGAAATCTGCAGGTAATAAAGTTGAGCATTCAAGTTTGGGCATGGCCAATGCAAATACTAGCCTTTCTCTCACAGGCTTGTCCTGGGTACGTTACGTAATATCATGGGAATATTGAACAACTAAATTATTTACATAATATTACACGAAAATCATAATATATTTCATCGTGGTGACTGTAAATAGATTTAATATGACAAGTTATAATATTAAATAAATTAAAAAGGTTTTCGCTCTGACCCTGCTGACTGCAAGTGCCTTTTTCCTGGAGAAGCTTAAACCTTTTGATGGTTGCCCATCTAAAGGAGGAGATGGAGAAGACGATAAATGTGGAGAATGGACTGCAGTTGTTGCAGCCATTGCGTTGGGTATAATTATTTCCGCTGTTCAAACCATATTCACCACTTTGGTATTCATTAAACTGGTATGATTTTATTTTCAATTTCTATAATAATTATGATAAAAGGAACAAAAGTGTGTGAAATGAAGCCGGATACGATTTACGATTTATTGATTAGTTAATTAATTAATTTTGAAGTGTTTGTGTTTTTTGTTTGATGACTATTTTAGAAAAATTGTGTGGACGGGAAATGGAAAGTTGTGCATCTTGTTGTCTGTGTAGTTTGTGCAGGGGCTTGTTTCGTCTCTATATTTTTCCGGGAGTTTACCAAAAGCAATACTGCTCGATTCTTCCAGGTGATGACCGGCCTTGACGCCCTCTATTCAGCATTCCTCGTTCTCGCCAGTGTGACTTGTATGAGCAAGTCGTCATAATTAATAATTAATTATTATTGTAATCAATTTTTAATTTTTATAGTGTAAGTAAAATAAATCTAAAGGTTCCTACGCATTTCATAATACAAACTACAAACAAACGAATCACAATTTACAAAAGCACCATTATTTAACTTTTCTTCAAAATTTTTTGCAAGTACGTTTAACATAATATTGATTTTACTAAAATACCTAAAAAAATAAATCGCCAGTGAACAGACTCTTACAATTAATTGCAACCTCATGACTTTCAAAATGCATTTCAGTACATTTCAAATTTCCATACTTATTCTCAATTTTCAAGCCTCCTTCCTCTGTCCACCATCAAAGGATTACATTTTGACACACAAAGGAATATTGGAATGACAAAACCCAAAACACGAATGCTGAACGAAGGCTGAAACGAATGGAATGGCAACTTTCAACTTTTCAGAGAAAAGTAAGCCGGCGAATGTACGTCGCAAAAAGGTCCTCTCAAACAAAAAAACTTGGAGGCGGGTCGATGGAGAAAAAGAAGCTTTTAGTTGAGTACCGTCGCCGTGCACTAAAATAGGAAAAAGTTGTGCCACAAACCCTCTTTTAGCATGCTGTGGGATTCAATGTTGTCACTCTCTTGTGTTTAGTGTGTTGTCGCTTCTCTCTCTCTCTTTTGCCATCAAACATATGAAAATTTCGTCGCTCTAAGTTTTAGTACAGATCAAGTACTACCCAAAAAATATGAATTACACGTTAACGATTCGTAAAGATGTAAATAAGTTTCAAGAACGTGAAAGCAGAATAAATTTTTTTTTGTGTTTTGTATTTTACACCATTTCAAATGTCAATGTGCTTTTAATTTCAACGTTTTCAATATCAATATCAATAGCGAACACACAAGAGATGACACATTTCAGTCTTCAAGCGTATGCAAATAAAATCAACGTGACAACTCGTTTAAAAAGTATGCACAAATAATTGTAAAATATTATGACTAATAATAACAAAAAGATTAAAAATTAAAATATTTTAGTGGTTTATTTAATCCTCGAAACATAATAAAATATACAATTCATGATTCTCAGGAGGAAAATGAAATACGGCCAAAAGTATGTTATGACTCGAGACTCGAGATTCCATGTGTAGATTCCATCGTGTCGTTGTATATGGACTGTGGATCGATAGTTGAGGAAATTATAATGTTTGCATTCCCTTTTCCCTACTGTATACATGTATTATGGTGTGGATGGAGGAAAGTCTACACTGTTGTATAAAATGTGAACTCATGTTTTTCTCTCTTGTCGTTGAAAGATTTAGAGTTGTTCTAATGGTAGTTGCTTTGATATGGGACTGGGGCAAAGTGAGACTCCAGAAAAATTATAATTGGGGGAATGTGAGACTGGACAACAAAAAATTATTATTGTTATTTGTGAGGTTTTGACATGCAAAAATTTACACTGCGCTCCCCACTCGCAAAGAAGAATTTATTAAGCGAGATTTAAAATTGTGCTTTACCACAATTTAGATTTTTGAGCTTAGTGGACAAATTATTCACCAAGAGCAAGTAAACGAGTCTTTTGGGAGACAAATTCGAGTTCAAGTTGAGTAAAAGTCTACATGGTGATTCTGTTTAAACGGCACAAAATATTCATAAACAAAATCCAAAGTTTCATTTTCAAATACAAACATAAACATAAGTGTTCAATGTTCATGAACGATTGAACGATGGAACATTTCCCCCCATAAAAAACATCATGCAATGCTAAGGTGCTGTTTGTTTCATGTTTGTAAAAACTAAACAAAAAGAAAAAACACAGTAGAAAAGCAGAATAGACGATCGGTAATCAATACGTTTGCTTTTTGCTTCAAATATCTGCAATCAAACAGCCTTTTTAAATTGTTTCCACATTCGATTCTTTCCGCCTCTTTAAAATCTTGCCCGAAGTTCTTGAATTTTCTTTAGAATTTTCCACGGTACTCCTCTGTAAAATGTTGCATGTTCAAAGTTCAAAATGGTTCAAATGCTGAATATTTGTAAAATTCGAATGTCACGAGTGACTTTGATCTTTGTGTTTCTTGCCCCAGAAATCTCATTCACTCTGCCATCTTCATCTTCAACTCTTCATCAAGAACACCAAAGACCCACCATCAAAATCAACGAATCACCATCACTTGAAAATATTACTCCCGTTTAAATCCTGTACATTTTTTGTCCTCACCCAAAACCCGAATAAAGCAAAGGGTGGCGATAAGAATGAAAATAAAAAACTAGTCAAAATGTCAACACTTTTGAAACCCAAATGATGGACAAAATTAGCGGGATTCTCGCATCTGCACCATTTAAATCGACCCTGGTGATTGGAGACTTGAAGAAAATCGTAACGAAAGAGTACAAAAAAACGGAGCGTCCATTTTTGTGGGTGCAAACTACGAAAATGAGAAAACGAGAGGAAATTTGTCTGGTACATTTGATGGTGGTGTCACCTACCGTTGTCCTCTTACAGCAGAAACAGAATAATGACAATGGCAATGACCAAAAGGTCAAGGTCAAGGCTACTGTTGGAAGAGAAAATGACATTTTGTTCTCACTGGACGTTCGACGACCTTTCGTCTGGACTACTACGAATTATTTTGTATCTTCATCAATCTCTCGAGAAATTTTTCTGGTGATCGGAAGTGGCCGTAGCCATTTTGACGGGTTTACAGTCCCTCAAATTCGCTGTGTGTAAAGTCACTTCAAAAGTTTCCACTAAATTATCTCATTCTCAACTTTGAAATTCGTCAAGTCAGTTCGAAAATTCACCAATTTCAACTAATCACCAAAGTCTAGGAAATTCGAATGCGAATACGAAAAATTTATCAGCTTCGACTGAAATGCGGAAAAGATGTTCCGATTTGTATTCAGCAAATTTACCCGAAAATCGAGCAAAAAGGTGCTCAAAATTCAAATCAGAATCCAATTTTAGATCTGAGATTGTGGCTAAATTATCACCAGATTTTATCCGAGTTTAAACGTTTCCGGCGGAACCATCAAAAGTCTGACATTTACATTGCTCATAAACTGTTTGAGTACGAATCCATCGGAATTTTTATTGAGTCTGGTAGATTTCGTAAAAAACATGTTTTTAATACATACACCGAAAGTCACCTCACCCTTTTTCTCGTTGTGACCCGTGGTTTGAATGCCACCGTCAGACATTTACCTCGCAAAATGAAAACTCTGAACCCACTCACCGACGTTTATTTTACTCACGGAGAAATGGATCTTAGAACTCTTTTCTATGCATTAAAAACTAATCATTATTTCATCTTGAACACAGTGTCCTTTCAGATTAAGTATTCACTCAACGACAAAAAGGATGAGCCAATTTGTTTCCAAAGCTTTTCAAATCCATTTAACAAATCCGTTTGGATCGTTTTTGGCCTCAGCCTATTGGCTTTTGTACTTGTTTTGCGATTTGGATTTCAATTTTGGTATGTCGAAGAAAATCTGGTAAGTACTCCTTCAACCTTGCATTTGCAACAACATCAAGATAACGACGATTGCACCCCTTTAACAATTTTTGAAACTTGTGCTTTGATTTTGGCGCCAATCGTAAACCAGTTCCCTGAAATTAGTCACGTGTGCCTAAACAACACGAACCTTCGGATAATTCTCTCGTTTTGGATCATCGCCCTCTTCTTCATTGTCAACTACTATTTGTCCGAGTTGCAGAGCATCATTATGGTCCCAAGTATTCGGAATGTTCCAAAACCGCTAGATGTCCTTGTCTCAGAAAAATATCCCATTTTGATAAACCCAATTGTGGTATGACATCAGAGGCCGCATTGGCGATTTCAAATACCAGGTTATTTTGGCCTGGGATTTTTTTAATAAAACATTTACGGAAAAGAACGAGGTGGTGCAGATTTTGAGAAACCTGGAGGATCAACAAGGTCAAAGTCGAGGTCACTCTCTTCAAAATCCCCTAATGAAATCTGCATTCTATTGGTTTTTGATGGGAAGTGCTGCTGCAATATCAATGTTTTGGGTGGAAAAATGTCGGAAACCTTGTACACGGAAATTGAATACGATCAAGCAAAATCTGTTAAACAAAATTGCCTTATTTGGTAACGAAAACCCGTTGCCCGTAGCAACTACAGCTTCTCACGAATAGAATAAGTTTGAATATGGTCAATTCCGGTGGACTTAATTCAAAGTGGAATCTGGATGTTTTCTTCTGATGCTTATCTATAAAACTTGAAAGCATATACTAGAATCTAAAAATTCTAAAATCTAGATTCTAGAGATCGGTGAAAGATTGTGGTTTTGTTAGAAACGATAATCAATTTGTACTTCGTTTTTGACATGTGTTTGAGGCAATTTTTCCTTGTTCCTTTTGGGTTATACTTTGATATTTTTTATTCAACTTTTTCTTTGTTCTCCTCGCTCACTTCTTACGTAATTTCATGTTCATACTTGAAACTAGAAAAGAATTCCCGTGGAATCATGTCTAAAACTGCTTCACTTTTATACCACGTCAATTGTCAATTGACAATGGTCAATCCAGCTTAATTTTTAATTGCTACATTTGATAAAGTGGCCGGACTTCTTTGATTTTTTAGTCTACGACATGTGTAATTTGTGTAAACAAGTTTTTTATTTGAATCCAGAATCCAGCTTCGTCGCGTCACTCGTCATTTCATTTGTAAACACGTTTTATTACGATTCTTATCTATTTGTAAATGCCAAGTAATAGGGAAAAAATGTACAATAAACAATAATTGCTGAGATACCAAAAGATTGTTTTTTATTGTACGCAATAAATACTACATTTAGTACAAAGTACAAAATGGAAAATAGGTACATTGAAATGGAATCTCAAATGCACAGGATGAAGCATTGTGTATTGGGAATGGAATTGGAAGGAAACGAAGGCTGAAATGAAATGAAACGAATGGAATGGCAACTTTCAACTTTTCAGAGAAAAGTAAGCCGGCGACTGTACGACGCAAAAAGCTCCACTCGTACAAAACTGGGAAGTGGGGTTGATGGAGAAAAAGAAGCTTTTAGTTGAGTACCGTCGCCGTGTATCAAACTAGGAAAAAGTTGTGCCACAAACCCTCTTTAGCATGCTGTGGGATTCAATGTTGTCACTCTCTTTAGTGTATTGTGTGTTGTCGCTTCTCTCTTTTGCTATTTGCTATCAACTCGAGAAAATTCTAGTTTAAAGTTTAGACGTTGCAGTTACATAATACACAGTTTCTCGGTTGCCATTAAACATGAAACATGCCAATGTTTTAGATGTAAAAAATAAATATTTTAGACAATTGTCTTTCATCATATTTTCAGGATTATCAGTGGATTTTAGGATCAATAAATTACAGAATTTTGTACAGTAAGTTGAATTGGCTCATCCTGTTTCATGTTTCATAATTGGACGCACCTTTACTTTGCTTGAATCTTCAGTATCGAGTATCGAGTCTTGAGTAGTGAGTCGACCTGTTTTTTGTCCACAATCCATACGCAGTCTACCCAATAACCAATGCCTCTTTTATCTTTTAGAATTTTTCCTGGTCGGCGATTCTAAAAGAGAAAACAGGGAAAATCCAATAAAAAATACCTACAGACTTGTTCAAAGATTATATAAATTTTATTGCTTTCAACTTTCAATTGATGAAATATGCCAACATTTTTTTCACACAACAAAATCAACTGATGAAAGGGGAAATTTTATAGCCAATCGTCACACGTCACACAGTCAAAATTCAAAATACTAGAATTCCTTTTTATTTTCCTCGCAAGTTTTGATTTTTCATGTTTCATGTATAAAAAATGAAAAAAATCATCTCGTGTCTAGTGTCTCGTCGCATGTTTTAATTTAAAAGTAGTATCTGAAATTTGGGACAAGAAGGAGGAAACTTGAGCTCATGATTCTAGAGTCTAGAGTCTAGATTTGAGAGGACATTTTATTTTGCGAGGCACAAAGTACAGAGCATAGGCAAAGGAAACTTAAGGAAAATGTTGATACTTTGAACTTCTATTCCAGTTTTTTTTGCGTTGTTTACATCTGATTCTCAGTTCTTAATTAACCTGTTCTCTGTTTTCTGTAGTCTGTAGCCTGTAGAAAAATTTTTATGATAGTTATATTTGTTGCAGCTCTGATATCTGATGTCTGATGTACTGCCATAGGTAAAAAGTAAGAACCACCGCGCAACGAAACAACAAGTAAAAACGTGTGAACTAAATCCTTTGCTCAGGTGTTTTTAGTTTGTAGTGTTTCCTCCTTACAAAAATGAACACTTTAAGCAGGTGAATTTAATCGGCTTCCTGGATCTCGCACATCATAATATTTTGCACTTTATACTTGTCACAGTTCACACTATTATTCCATGAGCATTTACTTTTGCATAATATCTTTGTGCCCGAGTTCCTTATTTCGTATTTTGTACTTTGTAATCCCAGATTCAAAATCTGTGTTTCTTTCGTCCTTTGTTTTAGCACACAAAACACAAAACTAGTCTTGAGTCTTTTGTGCCTTGTGAATTGTGCAGTGAAGTTTTGAAAATTTGCTCATAATTTCAAAGTCAAGTTGAACCAAAAATTCTAAACAAGTTATTTTCTAGGTTTCCATTTTCCGTCAAATTTTTCATGTTTGAGGTTTGAGTCGCCCAATTTTAAATTTTGAATTTTGAATCAATAATCAATAATCAACATGCCAAGTGAAAGAGAAAGAAATCCAGAAGTAAAAAAGATGGATACTTGCGAGGATGAGAGTTTAGTAAAAGAGGTGTGATAAAACTGTTCATTATTTTTGTTTATTGTTCTAATAATTGACAAATGACAAAACAAGAAAAAGAATGAGGATATGATGAATTTCCTTTGTTTTCAGCTTCGATCCGCCATTTCCGATGTGATTGATGAAGCGCCGCTATTTTCCGAATATTTTTATTTACTTCTCTGGCTCAAAGGTATGTTTTGAGTTTTGAGTTTTGAGTCTTGATTTTTCATGATAACTGCAAAATATTATTTTTTACACACATTTTTGACAATTGACACAACCAACTTTGTCCATTTTGGTTTTGCTTGTGGTTTTTTAGCGAGGAAAATGAAGGTGAAAGAGGCAGAAAAGGCTATTAGAAACGTAAGAATAACAAAACAGTAGCAAAATTGTCATATAAATACTAAAAACTATAAACGGCGGCGCCACTTGGAATTTATAAAACCCACTTCTTTCATTAAATTTTCAGTCATGGCAATGGCGAAAGCAAAATAATTTGCTGGATGTGGAAGAACTGGAACCCGCTTTAAAAGAAGAGTACCTAAAATTTCTGCCAGTGGACAAGAATGGCGTAGACAAAAATGGTGTCCTGAGTAAGCCTGGAATTTTGATACATAAATAAATCTTAGTCTAACAACGTTGCATGTTAAAAATTTCATAAATTTGGTGACTTCTTGTGTTTTTTCGCATCATTAATCAGTAGTACAGATGTCAATTGGATCTTGGAAAACGAACGGCTTTATAGAAAAATTTGGAAAGCAAGAATTCATTCGACTCCTTTCTATGGAATTTTTGAAGGCAGAAAAAAAGGTGCTCGAATTTCATCAGGAGCAACAGCTTTCTGTCAGTAGGAACTCGAATGAACAGAAAACTGTCAGGAGTAAAGGCACAACAATTATATTGAACTTTGCTCAATTTTCTATGTGGAATTCCGTCAGTTTAGCAGGTTTGAATTTCCGATTTCCGATCTTTAAAAAATACACAAAAACTCGTAGCTTGTGATTTGTAAATTATTCATTTTAGTAAAACCAAATGGTTTTGACCTTTTGTTTTACAGGAATAAATGTCGGGATGGAGTGCACAAAAATATTTAGCAACTATTTTTGTGGTCATGTTGAGAACGTAATTTTGGTCAACGGTAAAATGATGATTTATCTATCAGTTTTATTACTTTTTTTAAAACATAAATGAAATTCACAGTGAGATTAAATTTTGACTTTTGAATTTACTTTTTACACGGTCCAACGTCCAACGATAAATAGTAAACTCGGTCGTAACGAGTTTGATGAAGCCATTTCTGTCTTTGCTGAACGGAGTTCCAATTGAAATCTATGGAACGGATTCAGACACGTGGAGGCCTAAACTTTATGCAATGATTGACCCATCTCAACTTTTACCCAGTTACGGCGGGACTAAACGGGCGGAAGAAAAAATGGAAGGCGATCAGAACATAATTTAACCGAGAGTAAAACGTCTTTAAATTCATTGATATAACCAAAAATACATACACAATGCAAACGGATGAGTGACTTTTCAACTTGACGGACTAAATCAATAAAAAAAAAAATTCGTACAATTTACAAATGACTAGCTAAAAGTATGAAAATTGGAATTGAGGAAACGAAGGCTGAAGGAATGGAAACTGAAATAAACGAATGAAATGGCAACTTTCAACTTTTCACAGAAAACTAAGTCGGCGAATGTACGAGACAAAAAGCTCCACTCAAACAAAAAAAAACTTGGAGGCGGGTCGATGGAGAAAAAGAAGCTCCAAGTTGAGTACAGTCGCCGTGCACTAAAATAGGAAAAAGTTGTGCCACAAACCCTCTTTTAGCATAAAAAATCGACATTCAACTTGTGTACGTGCCACGTACACATTAATTGTGAACTTTTAGGTCTAAATATGCAAGATATTCGGATCACTCCTGAACAACATGTTGTTTGATAAAGTGCTTTAAAAAATCAAGCAGAATAATAATTATTAAAATCTCGTGAGTCTCAATAAAAAAGTACAAAAAGACCAAAATCAATTCT
The DNA here is from genome assembly GCA_034698265.1 of Sminthurinus aureus. Lineage (NCBI taxonomy): Eukaryota > Metazoa > Arthropoda > Collembola > Symphypleona > Katiannidae > Sminthurinus > Sminthurinus aureus. The sequence goes on from JAQGBH010004939.1 coordinate 14,110, forward strand.
TTTTGCATATATTCTTTTAAACTTTAAACATGGGAAAGTTTCTCACGTTAGCGAGAAACTATTTTGTTTTAATTTTATTGTTCATAATATCCGCAAATACAAAGTCAGTTTTTACGTGCATACACACAAACCACAAACAATATCAAATATAAAAACATTATTATTTTTAATATATTATGGCTCACGAATCTTAATTAAACATGTGGATAAAAATAAATAGTGGTAGAAATAAAAAGAATAATTATTTTTAACGGACTAGAGAGTACTAAAATACTTTTCAGGCCAAACATCTGATTCGGATTCTTCTGGTTCTTCTGGTTTCTCAATCTCTTCGTGTTTCTTCATGTGGTTTTTCAAATTCCGTCGCTCTGGATAGGCAGCTGGACAATGTGGACACTGTAAAAATTAAAAATTATATACTTTTTTATTATTTCAATAATAATAAAATAATAATAATAATGCTTGAAAATTGAAAGCTGGAAATCTCATCGCATACCTTTTATTCTATATTTTTGGTTATTTTTGTTGTCAAGTATTATCATAATACAAGTAAAAACCGCCCGTCATATGACGGGCAAAATCTAAGGTTTTATAAAATTCGTATCAGATGGCTTAAACAACTATAAAATGTTCATTTTCAAAATAAGTTTACTAAAAGCCAAACCTTCATACCGTTTTTGCTCTTAGTGAATGTAACTCCTCCAAAAACTTACTATTTTGCAGTTCTTGCTATTTCTAGTCTTTCACTTTATAATCTTGTGTGGATTTTTTTTCCACTCCAAAAGTTAAAAAATACACAAACATTTGAAAAATACTCTTCAATGTTTGGGGGGCACTTTCAATTTATTTTGGGGGCACTTTTCAAGGGCGCAAATAATATTAAAATACGGGACACTTTGTTGAGGGGGCACTTTGAATTTTTTTGGGCAGCAATTTTAATTTATTTTGGGGACACTGCTCGAGGGGGCGAATAATATTGAAAAAGGAGGCATTGTTTAATTTTTTGGGGGGCAGAATATATTTTTTTCCTTTTCTTTGATGTATGTTAAATCGAAAACTTTGTACTCCATGCTGTTCTCTTAGCCAGAGTAATGGCTATTTCTCTTAGCCAGAGGAATAGCCGTTTCTCCTAGCCAGAGGAATAGCCGTTTCTCTTAGCCAGAGTAATGGCCATTTGTCTTAGCCAGAGGAATAGCCGTTTCTCTTAGCCAGAGTAATAGCCATTTATCTTAGCCAGAGTAATGGCCATTTATCTTAGCCAGAGTAATAGCCATTTATCTTAGCCAGAGTAATGGCCATTTATCTTAGCCAGAGGAATAGCCGTTTCTCTTAGCCAGAGTAATAGCCATTTATCTTAGCCAGAGTAATGGCCATTTATC
>JAQGBH010004940.1:0-15484 GCA_034698265.1 Sminthurinus aureus
ACCCTAGCTTGTGTACATCATAATATATTATTATGTTATTATCATATTATTATGGTTGTTATTATTATACCGTGACATTTCCCCCCGGGTTTATAAAAATGTTTATCTCCGTATAAACTATAATATTATTTTGATTGAAAGAATTTTTTAGTAACTTTAAAGACTTAAAATTATACGATCTTAACTATACATGCACATCAATAGTATCATACGTCCTTTATAAAATGAGTGTTCTTTTGTCGGTTACGTATATTGACAAATACTAAAACATTATACAATGGCAATATCATGACTAATGATAGCATATAACTTAACCAACTTAAAAATTAAACTAGAGTTTAAACCATAAGTATAACTAAATATTCATTGAATTATTATATGTTTGCATTACATTATAAATTTTTTCATTTCATTTTTCATTTCATTTCTGTATGTTTCCCTATAACATTGACAGTATCATTATGATTTTATTTTCCTTATATAATGATTATTATTGGTATAATATATATTGTATATTGTATACAGAACATTCCTATAGTCTGATACTTTTGCTTTTTATATAGAATAATTATTAAGACATTATAAATGAAGAGAACATTCCTATAGTCTCAACATGACAATATATTACATAAATTATATAATATTATATTATGTGATACGATTTACTAACTATACAAGTAAAACTTAAAAAATTTTGAACAGTAGCTTAAAATTTAAAGAAGTTATACTAATTATTATTTGTTTTGTTTTTAGTAAGAGTACACAATACTCAGCATATTATATACTATATAAACTTCAATATATTGAATGTACGGATCTAGAAGTAAAGAAAAACAAACTAAAAAAATATACAACAGCCTATCTAATACGAGATATTAGATTTTATCAATACAATTCAATCATTTTTTAATAGCAGAAGTGAATTATTAAAAATTAAGAGTCCCTAAATACTGAATCTCTAAAAACGTAAACATAAAAACATTGTCATGATTTTTTAAATCTCATCTTAGCGTTAGAAAACTACAAGAGTAGTAATAGTTAGTTCATATCTCGATGTTGTTATTACAATCCCATTATGAACCCTGAGACGTTAATACAAACGTACCGTAGTGGATAATTATGGTTTTTTTTTTATTATTATTATTTTACCATTTTGTGTTAATTGTACAGAGTACATCACAATAGTCAAGGTTCAGGAAAGTATAAGATGATGCGTTCAAAGTACGAGGACTTTTACCGCACAGTAGTTAGATAGAACAACACATGTAACTTTTGAATCGATATACAAAAAAAATGACAACGACTATAGTTTAGTCAGAAAAGCTAAATATTAGTCAAAAATTATTGAATTATATAAAATACAGAGATTCATTTGTATATAAAAGAAATCTGCTGAATAAAATGACTGAAAAGCAACAGGCTAAAAACAAAAATAGAAAGAATTTGTATCCTTTATATTTCAACTATTGATAACTGTAAAATTTTGAAGTACTTTTTTTTAACTGTAAACGAAGTAGAAACTAAAATATAATCAATATTGAGTATTGAGTATTGCAAATTATATTATCATGTGGTATTACTATAATATATAATATATTTCCTTAACTAAATGAATCACACATTTTTAACGGAGTAAATGTACTTGTTATAATATTATGGTACACAGACCAAATGAGTTTGTTCAAAATATATTAACACATACAAAATATAATATTTAAAATGTTTAGTTTTTTCATACGGAATTTCTTGATGAGGAGTACTTGAGAGTTGAAAATAGATTTTGATATTTGAGAAACTTCATACAGCCACACGACGAAATTTTTGAAAGAAGAATTCACAGTCGGTTTACAATCCATTCACAATCTGTATTATTTTGTAAATGTATATAATAATATTATGATATATTAAGTATCATAACCTAATTTGGCTATGTAGTTACATATTCATGTCACTTTTGGGCCTAAATCGTAATAATTAAAATATAAAAAGTATAAAATATTGTAGTATTTGCAAAAACGGAAAAGGTTATGAAATATCAAACACGTATTTGCTCGTACAATAATAACTTGTCAAAAAAAATTTCCGTGTAAATCGATCTTTACAAAAAAAATCCCCACGGGGTCAAATTTGAGTGCTCTTTGAATCTAATGACATGGACATGTCAGGGACATGTATGGGTGCTTATAAAAAAAATTTCAAGGCGAAAACTCAACTAGTTTGAGAGTAAAAATCAAAAATAATAATAATTAATATACTGCTGTAATGTTGTGAATTTTGTTGTAAAGGCTGACGCCATATCGACAACTGAATAAATCATATCTATCTATCTATCTATCTATGTTAAATCATAGGAAGGGGAGGAGTCAAAAGGTTTTACTATTTTTAATGGAATAGTAGGATTTGGCCAGAATCTGGAACATTTCATGAATAATAAATAACTGCGTGCGACGTGCGTATTTCTTTTTATAAACCATTTGAATTTAAATCCAGACTTTGACATATGTTTTATGTCATTTTCTGTAGTTTGTACTTGGTGATAGAATAATATGTACAGTGAAATATTCCGTGAAAGCACATTATATTTTCCCATTGTACTTGTTAATTTAATTCAAATTTATGACATTGTAGCATAAGACTGGGTGGATTCAATTAAATGATTGAGGAGCTTGTCATAACTAAATTATCATTGATATTTGATTTGCAACTTTGGATATGCCATTTCAAATTTTATGAGTTCTATCCCCGAAATTTTTTATTTCCAAATGACGTATTCCTGAAAAACCAGGAAACCATAGTCCCAAATTTCTAATTTCAAACAATCACTCGAAAAGAAAATAAATCCATGGAAAAATATGAGTTAAATTACAGTTACAAACTGGACACAGCTCTTTTCCATAGCTTAATCCTTAATCTAGGTACAGTTTATACGCATGTATTTTTTTTATATAGTTTGTCATTCAGACAGCGATGACAAGCGTGGGATTTTTTCTTATCAGGATGCTCATTCTCTCGCTTTTCTTTGTCTGGTAATTTTACGAGTGCGAATATTTAAGTTTTACAAATTTCCTGTGAACTTTTCTTGTAATGTTGACTCAACACGCGGAAAACACCTTGACTTTTGATTTCACTTCCTTTTCAAATTTTCTTGGCCTCAAACTTCAATCCAAACAGCAAAGAGATTTGTATTTGTATTTTGTTCATTCATTTGCTCAAATTTAAAGTTTCAACTCCTTTGTACAGCTTGACAATATTTTAAGATTCTTAAAACAATTTTATAAAAATGTGCTGCAATTGATTTCCACCCTGTCGTGTTTTGTCTTGTTGAAAGTTAAACTTTACACTAAAACCATAAAATGGAATACAAATTACTGCATGTGCTAATTAAATTAAATACAATACTCTTACTTTTAACTTTTGACCGCTTCACCGTGACGGTAATTGGATTTCAGTTCTCAGTTTGTATTCGGGCATTACAAAATTCAAAACTGTGATTGTAAAATAAGTGTTTGTTTTATTGGAAAAGGATGGAGCTTGTAAGATGCTGAGTGGGAAACAAGATTGTCGGGGACATGATGGGCTGTGTAAAATCGGAGGTTTGACTTTGAGACTTGACATTTCCATAAAAACGTTCACCATGGAAGATTCCAGGTTGAGCCTGGAAATATTTTTTCTTTGAGGTTTTCATGGGATTGTATATTTTGTGAATAATTTCTCTACTGGTAAAAATGAACTAGCATGAGCTCACCTCTGTTGACAGGAAATTTTGTTGTGTTTAGGTCCGTGGTACGAATGCCCTGCGGGTACAGAGTGCTCAATAATCGGATTTTGTGGTGGGAATAATGAAAAAGGCGGGAAACGGAATGTAGATACCGCATACGAAGAACCAACACAACAATACGATACCGATCAGGAACCAGAACCCGCTGCTGATTCAGAAGATATGCAAGAGGGTATGTTATTATGTCATGTGTCCAAAATAAAAAATTGTGCATTCAAAATGCGATAAATTGTGAGTCTTATAATCGGTCGTTTTATTCTGATCTAGACTTTTACACCGAACCAGAAACAGAACCAGAGCCAGAACCAGAATCAGAACCGGAACCAGAAACGGAACCACAGCCAACTTTAAGATCCCGTATGCGACCAGCACATAAACCCAAAAAACTATTTAAACCATGGGGTGAATCATCATACCTAAACCCACCATTTGCTAACAATGTCTAATTTTTATTTTAAGACTATTTATTAAACTTGATGGCTGCGTGAAAAAAGGATTAAAGTAGTCTTGTTTTTTGTTTGTTTTTTTCTCTCAATTTTTCCATTCTTTTATTTTTCATACAAATCACTATAATCACTAATCACCAATAACCAGATACCGTGCATGTTCAAATGTTCAAATGTTAGATCTCCACTACAATTCGAACATTTGGCATGGTAATGTCATGTTTGAGGAATTAGGACGGCAACTACTTGAATCTATAGGTAAACATTTGGTCATATTATTATACGCAACTTAACTTGGTGTGTAAATGATTTTAACTCTGGGTTGGTATTTGACGCAACTAAAATATTTTAATATGCTATAATTATTGAGGTTAAATTAATCGTCCTCGGCGAGCGTTCAAATACTCTTATTTAATATCTTGCTTTTTGGATAACCAAATCTTGAATTACGCTTAGCTGGTTTAAAAGTCGCTAGAATGTTTTGTCCTATGTCATTCTGCCCAACGGAATTCAAACTACGTGAAAATTTTCCCGCGTCAGTAGAATTTAGTTGAAGTTTCCTTTGACGACGTCTTTTTTTCACTGGACTGGCTTTTGAAGTATTGGAAATACGCTTAGTTGGTTTAAAATTCGTTAGTATGTTTTGTCCTATGTCATTCTGCCCAACGGAATTCAAACTACGTGAAAATTTTCCCGCTTCAGTAGAATTTAGTTGAAGTTTCCTTTGACGACGTCTTTTTTTCACTGGACTGGCTTTTGAAGTATTGGAATTCTTTTGATAACCTGATTTTTGTTTGAGACTTCGTAATCTTGGCCGTGATGTTGTTGCTTTTCGTTGAACCACTCGTTGAATTAAAGAACTTTTGAGAGTTCGTGATTTAGGGTTAACATGGGATTCTTTCGGAATTTCAGCGCCTTTGACAAATGGTTTGCCTGTTGTTACTTCAACTGAATTCAGAATGTCGTCAGTTTTTATAGGCCCTTTTAAATAATCAAGCGGAGATTTTTGATTTCCGAGCGATTTCCCACAAGCACAAGGTATTTTCCGATTTGGTCTCAACGTGGTGGTGGTATTGACGCTTTTAGCACCACGCAGCCTATTAAACCTCACCACGCGTCCAAACTTTGTACCGAATCTGACTGAAACGCTTTCACCTGGCAAGGAAACGTTTCTACCACCCGTCAACTTGCCAACCTTCATTGAATCCGTTTTTTGTTCTTTTTCCTTCCCCATATTCAAAGGCCGCAAAGTACTTGTCGACTTGGACCCCTTTACATACCCTCTCGGCTTTTTTGGAATCTTCCTTAAATTCCTCCCAGTCTTTTGGAGCTTCCTATAATAGTTTGGATTATAGCGTGCTATTACGGTATCTGGAATGCTAGTCGTTGGGATAAAGTTCACCTTTCTTCTAGTGACACCCGTGATGTTACCCCCACTTGGAAAATTGCCATCTCGAGGAGAATGGACTGGACCAAACCTCGACGTTGGCACTCCAATGGTAGATGAATATAAAGGAGCATTTGTGGTGCTTTCATTTACACTGTTTGAGAAAACGGTTTCAGCCAACGACCCTTTGACAGTACTTTTTTCTGTAGTTGAATATTTAGGTAGCGATACGTTGGTAGTGCTTTCACCTGTGGTCTTTGGCGACGGGGATTCAAAAATAGACTTACTAATAGTACTTGTTTGCATTGTGGCATATTCATCTGGTAACGTACTTATGAAACGTTCGCTCACGCTACTTGAGAAAGTACTTTCTACAAATGAACTTTGGGTGGCACTTTCTCCTCTAGTTGAGTATTGAGCTGATGGGGCACTTGTGATACTTCCGGCTCCGCTACTCATTGACGGACTTTCGGTAAATGATTTTACCTTTGAACTTGCCTTAGTGGTTGAATATTCAGCTAATAATGCACTTGCCGTACTCTCACTCATGCTACTCAAGAAAGCTCTTTCCGTTAATGAACTGGAAGTAGAACTTTGTTCCGTTGTTGTGTATTGATCAGGTGATAAACTTGTGCTACCTACAATTCCGGTTCTTGTGAAAGAACTCGCAGTAAACCATTCTGCCTTGACATTTTCCGTTGTTGAATATTGAGCTGGTGATGCAATTGTCGTACTTCCGCTATTTAAGGAAGGACTTTCGGTTAAAACTTCTGTGTTAGCACTTTTATCGGTTTTTAAATATGGAGCTGGCAATGCAGTTGTGATGCTTTCCATTTCCTTCCTCAGTGAAGGATTTTGTGACAATAAATCTACTAGTGCACTTGCATCCGTTGTTGAATATGCGCCTAATGATGCACTTGTGGTACTTCTGATCCCACTACTGAAGGAAGGACTATCGGTCAATGACCTATCGGTAGCATGTTCTTCCGTTGTAAAGTATTGAACTGGTGAAGCACTTGTAGCACTTACACTTACACTACTCAATATTGGACTTTCCGTTGTTAACCTTTTGGAAGCCCTTTGTACTGTTGATGAGTATTGAACTGGAGAAGCACTGGTGGTGCTTCGGATTCCCCTGTACAAGGACAGACTTCCGGCAACTGGCCTATCGGTAGAACTTTCTTTCATTGTAAAATGTTGAACTGAAGATGCATGTGTTGTACTTCCACTTAAACTACTCAATATTGGACTTTCGGTCGGCAAAATTGCGTTAACAATTTTTTCCGCCGTTGAATGTTGAACTGAAGGTGCACTAGTAGGGTATGTAACCCCGCTTGAGAAAGAGCCTTCCGCTAATGATTCTTTGTTATTGGTTTTCTCTGTTATTGAAATAGGAACTTGTGTTTCAGATTTTAAGATTTCTTTCATGATGTTAGAGAACGTGCTTTCAGACAACCACTTTGCAGCGGTTGTTTCTGCCGTATTGCCGCTGTATGCAATTGTCGTGCTTTGCATTTTGCTGATCGAGGAAGATCTTTCAGTCCATGATGGTACGTTTGTACTTTCTTTCGTTGTTGTGTACAGAGATGCATTTAAAATGCGTTCTCCTGTGCTGCTTTCAAACGGACTTTCACTTAATGACCCTGTGCTGGTACTTTTTCCTGTTGTTAAATATGTTGGAAATGCAATTGTGGTCATTTCAGTACCTCCTCCCCATGCAGGTATACTAGAGGCAATTGCACTTACTACTGTTGTATAATCAACTGGTGGTGCTTTTGTTGTCCTTGCATGTTCTGCGCTTAAGGAAGGGGTTTTTGAAAATGGTTCTGCGGCAGTTCCTTTTCCACTTGTCTCGTGTGCATTTGTAGATGGAAAAGTAGTTTTATCGTTTTCAGTGTTCCAGGATTGGGTGACAGACGATGGCTCGCTAATATTGGGACTTTTCATCGTTGTGTTGTATTTATCAGGAGATACATTTGTGGTACTCTGTAAATTGCTGTTTGAAAGTGTTGACTCAGGAGATGCATTTGTAGTACTCTGTAAATTGCTGTTTGAAAGTGTTGACTCAGGAGGTGCATTTGTAGTACTCTGTAAATTGCTGTTTGAAAGTGTTGACTCAGGAAATGCATTTGTGGTAGTTTGCATCCCACTGGCCAGAGGACTTTCAGCAAATGATTCTATGAAACCACTTACGTCAGTGGTTTCGTATACAGCTAGAGATGAAGTTGTGGTCATGTCATTGTCGCGGGTCAAAGACGGACGTGCAGTGGGTGATTCCTTGTTAGCATTTTTTTCGGTGGTTTTGTATGCAGCTAAGGGCAACGTGGTAATACTTTCGTTTTCTCTACTCACCAAAGGACTTTTAGACAATGACTGTACAATCAGTTTGCTCGTTGAATCTTTATCCACAAATGCATTTGGGATACTTTCTGTTACTATTTCTGAAAAAGGCTTTTCAGACCCTGGCCCCTCAACGGAACTTGGTTGGGTTGATGTATACCCAACTAGAGTTGCATTATCTTCACTACCGCTACTCGAACTAAAACTTGCAGACAGTGTTGCTTCGATAGTACTTCCTTCTGTTGTTTCATATGCACCTGTAAACACATTTGTGGTGCTGCCATTTCCAGTGCCTGAGGAAGGGGCATATGATACGGATGCCGTGTTATTAAATCCGTGCGTTGTTGCGTAGCTATATGGAGATATAGTTGCCATACTTTGAATTCCGCTGACGGATGAATCACTTGAAGTCAACGACTGTTCGTTGGCACTTTTTTCGGTGCTTGCGAATCTGCCTGGAGATCCTTTGATGGTTATTTGAGTGACACTGCGCAATGGCTGCGTTGTAAACGGTGGCCATCTGATGCTGCTATGCTCTGTTACTGTTGGGAATGCATTTGCAGTACTTTCTGTAAAAATGTTGGACGGAAGTGTGTCCAAAAATGACCTTCCGGTGGTAGTTGCTTCTGTTATTGCATATTCAGCTGGAAAAGCGTGTGTGTTACGTTCACTTACGCTAGTAGTAGAAATTGCAGACATTAGTTTGACTATGGAAACTTTTTCCGTTGTTGCATATTGAACTGGCGATGTACTTTTGTCGTTTGCTCTACGGTTGCTTGCAAAAGGACTTTCCGTTGCTGATCTGTCGGTGGCAATTTGATCTGTTTTTGAATACTGAGCTGGCGAGGCACTTGTCCTACTTCCATCTTCGATGGAAGGGTTTTCGTTCAATAATTCTACCTTGGTACTTTCTTTAGTACTTCCATATTCAGCTAATGATGTACTCGTAGTACTTCCAATCACACTACTTTTGGTCAGTGACTTTGCGATTTTACTTCGTTCCGTTGTTGCAAACTCAGCTGATGATTCAATTGTAGTGCCTTGAATTCTGCTGACCATAGATGGTTTTTCAGTTAATGACTCGGCATGTTGGTTTTGTTCCATTGTTGCATATTGAGATGTTGATAAATCAATGTTGCTTTGAATTCCACCGACCGTTGATTGATTATCAGTGAATGATTCTCTATCAGAGTTTTCTCCGGTTGCTACATATTGAGCTGTTGTTTTACCTGTGGTGTTTTGGATTTTGCTAACCGTAGATGAATTTTCAGTGAACGACTCTGCAGTAAAAGTTCCTTCGGTTGTTGAGTATACGTTTGTTGTATTATCATTGTCCATTTTTGAAGAAGCGTTGTCATACAATGGGGTTGCAACAATACCACCTGCGGTTTTTGTGGAGCTATCAGGAGATACATTTACGGTTGATTGAGTTCCACTGCTCAATGATGGGGTCATTGTAGACGGTGACCATATGATGTTGCTTTGCTCCGTTACTGATTTGTCAACAGGAAATGCATTTGTGGTACTTTGCATAAGAATTTTGGATGAAAGAGTTTCCGCCATTGACCTACCGGTGGTAGTTGCTTCCGTTGTTCTGTATTCAACTGTTGATGCATCAATGGTGCTCTGAATTCCACTGACTGTAGATGGATTTGCAGTGAACGATTCTGTGGCATTACTTGCTCCAGTGGTTGCATATTGATCTGTGGTGCTTTGAATTCCGCTGACCGAAGATGGATAGTGTGTAAATAATTCTGTATTCATGTTTTGTTCTGTGGTTTCATACTGATACTTTAGCGAATTTGTCGTGTTCTCAATCCCAGTGATCATAGACTGTTTTTCGGTGAACGGTTCTCCATTCAAGTTTTGTTCGGTGGTTGCATATTTAGCTGTCGGTGTATCTGTCATGCTTTGAATTCCACTGGCTACAGATGGACTTTCAGTGAATTGTTCTGTAGTAGAAGTTGCACCCGTTGTTGCATTTTGAGCAGTTGATGCACCGGTGGAGCTTTGAGTTCCGTTGACCTGAGATGAATTTTTAGTGAATTTTTCGGTAGTAGTAGTTTTTCCAGTGGCTTCACGTGGAGCTGTTGGTAGATTTGCGGTGTTTTGAGTTTCGCTGACCTGAGATGATATTTTAGTGAACTGTTCCGTCGTATAAGTTGCTTCCAGTATTTCATTTTGAGCAGTTGATGCATCGGTGGATGCATAAATTCCGTTGACCGACGAAGATTTATCAGAAGATGTCCCTAAAGTGGGACTTCTTTCCAATTCAGTTTGAGGCGCTTTTGTGCTTATTTCCTTTATGCTGCTTGAAGCAGGACGTTCAGAGATTGACAGTTTGGTGGCTTTTACTTCGGGAGTTACATAGTCAAACGGAGATGCGTTTTCGTAATTTTCAGTTACGACGCTAAAAGGACTTTCAGAGGTTGGTTCTACGACAGCACTTCCTTTTGTTGGTCGAGGTTCAGTTGGAGGTGAATTTAGACTACTCTCGTCTCTGCTGCCTGAAGTAGGAGGTTCAGCGGATAACCCCGTGGTGACAGTCTGTACTGTCGTTGCATATTCAGCTGTAGATGCAATTGTGGTGCTCTGAATTGTACTGCCCATAGATGGATTATGAGTATATGATTCATCAATTTTGCTTCCTTCCGTGTTTGCATACTGAAACGTTGATGGATCTGTGGTGCTTTGAATTTCGCTAGCCGTAAATCGATTTTCATTGAATGATACTGTAGTGGTTGTTCCTCCCGTAGTTGTGTATTCAGCAGTGGTACCGTGGATTCCGCTGCCAGTAAATGGATTTTCAGATGGATTTTGAGTGGACGATGCTGTATGAGTTGTTCCTCCGGTCGTTGTATATTCAGCAACTGTACTGTGGATTCCACTTCCAGTAGACGGATTTTTAGTGGATGACTCTGTATTAGTTGTTTCATCCATGCTTGAATACGGAAGGTTTGATGGGTCTATAGTGTTTTGAATTCCATTAACTGTGGTTAAATTTTCAAACAGTGATTCAGCGTTTTTGCTTCCTTCCGTGTTTGCATATTGAAATGTTGATTCATCTGTCGTGCTTTGAAGTCCGATGCCAGTAGGTGAATCTTCAGTGAATGGTTTCGTATTAACATTTTGAACCGTGGTTGTATACTCAGCTGTCGATGAAACTGTGGTGCTATGAATTCCGCTTACTGTAGGTGGATGTTCAGTAAATGATTCTAAATTTGTGGTTTTGCCCGTGGTTTTATGTTGATCGTTTGATGCATCTGTTGTGCTTTGAATTCCGCTGACCTGAAATGAATTTACAGTGGATGATTCTGCAGTGGAACTTTCTCCCGGTGTTTCATTTTGAGCACTTGATCTGTATGTAGATGTTTGAATTCCGTTGACCGACGAAGAACCTTCAGAATATGTCCCTAGGGTGACACGCCCAAGTGTTGCTCCAAAATCATCTTGAGGTGCTTCTGTGCCACTTTCGTATATGCTGCTCGAAGCAGTGCGCTCAGAGGATGACTCTACGAGGTCACTTCTTTTTGTTGTTCGGTCGTCAGTTGGGGATACATTTGTGGTAGAAGGAATTTCATACAGCAACTTTGCGCTTTTGCTTCGTTCCGTTGTTTCATATGCAATTGTGGTGCTCCAAATTCCAGCGACTGATGAAGAATTTCCAGTAATCGGTTCTGCGTTTATACTTCGTTCCGTTTTTAAAAAGTCCGCTATTGATGATTTTGTGGTACAAGGAATTTCAGCGGGAGTCGCGTTTGTGTTAGTTTGAATTCCGATGGTCGAGGAATTTGTCTCAGACAACGGTGGTTCCGTGATGCTGTTTCGGTTTGTTTCATGTGCACCTGCATGTGCATTTGTGTGTTTTACAATTTCTGCGCTCGTGGAGGGGGTTGTTGACAAATACCGTTCAATGTTACTTTTTTCTGATGTCTCGTGTTTACTTGAAGATTGCTGGGTGTTACTTTGATTGCTTTCTGTTTTTATTTGATTAGAGCTCGTATTTTGTTGCGATAAGAGTGCACTTTGTTTTATTTGATTTTTATTTTCAGTGGTGGAGCTCAGAATCTTGCTGCTGTGGTTTGTGGATGACGTGGTTTCTTCTATTTTATTTGACAACAGAATGGTTTTGGCAAGATGAAGCAAGTTGGTTATAGTACTGTTTTTATTTGAAAGTAAAAACTTTCCATTGGCAAAACGTCCGAAAATAGGCAGTAACCGTTTTTGAAGCTCGTCGTTCCTAGATCCGATATTCGTGGGCTTTAGTTGAAAAATTTCCTTTGCAAAGCGTCCAAACATGGATGACAGTCTTTTTCTTAATCGTTCTCTAATCTTGTGAATAAACTTGCTGGTCAGTATTTTGCTTTTTGATGAGCAATTGACATGTGTTGTTTTACTCAGCTGCAGTGCTGTGGAGGTTTCATTTTGCTGTTCACGGCTTGCATCTGTATTTGCATCTCCAGACTGGGTAAGTAGTAGGTTTTGTAAAGTTTGCGCTTTGGATTCATCACTCAGGAATTCAAGTAGTTGGATGTCTTCATCAGGCTTCCATTTTAGTGACACGTGGTCACCATGGCTGTGCTGTTGCAAAAACGTTTCCTTTTCTCCTTCGTCAATAAAATTTGATGCATTTATGTAAAGAAATACAACAAACTGAGAAACTGCGTGTTGGCTTTCAAATTGAAGGCGGCGAGTACATATTCTATTGAATAATACCAAAGGAAAAATGTCGTTTATGCATTTTAAACCAAATCAGAAGATATTCTATGTACGGGAGAAACCTTTGACATTCGTGCTTAACTTCTCTAGTCTTGTATACGACAAAGCTGTTAACTAAAAACGCTGTTGAGACTTTTCACTTTTGGAAACTGTGACATGCAGGATGGATTTTGATTTGAGAATTGAAGTATTTTTTTGAGTACGCACACATCCAACTTCTCTTTTTGCTTTTTAGGGTAGTGCAGCTACCCTATTACGCTGACCAGATCCGGCCGTTCGTCTGTCATCACTACGTCTGCGCATGCGCATAGTACACTATAAATACAAAAGCCGCCATGCACTATGCATACAAATGTATATGAATGCACTTCTTTGTACACACACATATACAAATGCTATGTACATATACGTGTAACAAGGGGCCGTTCATACATGACGTGACCCAAGTGGGGAAGGGGGGTCCAAAAATTCAAAATCTTCGTTTTGCATGTAAATGATGTTGTACGGTCAAAATACTTGTTTTTGCAGATATATTGAGTTGCAGTTGAATACACAGCTTCGCTTACGGAGCCCTAAGCTTTTATGCTTGGAAGGCGAATCAAAATCTTTCCGAAGGAAAGATCTTAACTGTATTTATGCATGCTACCCGCTCGCGATGAATTATTCATCAAGCGAGTATTAAAATCGTGTTACACCACGATTTAAATTTTTGTAAAATACTGTCACATTGGCCATATCCTGCAGCAACAAAGTGAACTGAGCACCACGAAAAAAATGCAAGAACAATGCAGCTGTCAAAAGTGATTGGTGTGTACACGAGCCAGAAGCGAGCATAGCGAGGAATCTTCGAATGAATTCGAGGCTCTTCGCTCGCTAAATTTTACAAGTTATTCTTTTTTATCCTTGTGCGTAAATCTATGTACAGGAGAACAAACTCTACGAGAGGAAACTTCGAGTTGGCATGTTCTACTATTTTTGTTTCGATGTTCTAAAGTTGAATAAGTAGCTGAATTGGGTACAGTTTTAAAGATATAAAAGAAATGACTTTGGTTATCAAGCGTGTTTGATGACAAGTAAAAAATTAAGTGTTTTAGAGAACGCTTTCGTATAACACTGTGTGCATCTGCAAAGAAGTAGCCTGCTTTTCATTAATATTTGCCTCATTATCAAAGCGCACTCCAGCCAAAAAAACAATGTTCATTAAAACATTTTAATGCCACTGAAGTGCATATTCTGCCCACTTTATGCAGCTGTATTTCAATAATACTAAGAGTCTGTGCAGTTTTTGACAGCAGTTACAAAACGCTTCTATATCGTTGGTTTGTTGGGGAAATAAGAGTCCCCAAAAACTATCAGTTTTAATAATTTTGGGATTCTGGTCAAATCTTCAATAAAGAAACCGAAAGTCGAGGGGTTTTGTAAAGATACTGTTGCCTTTTTTAATAATGTTTATGTCCTTTGTTTTCGAATTTACGTTTTGTAGAATGTTAGTAATGCTTTGGAGCTCGAAATTAGTCGTGTTGTTCACGCGTTCGTGGTATTTTACTTTCTGTTGATTAATGGGATACAAAATGGTTACACCTTGGTAAAGTAGGGATACAATACCAATCAATTATCCATTTTTTAAAAGATACAGTTGCTGCGGGTGGTTTTAAACTTGAAGTAGGCACAGTTCTGTTCTCGAAGGCGACGTGGTTCTATGGATTTCTCCCTCAGCGGCTGATCCTCACGATTTCGTCATTCCTGCCATTTCAGCTCCATGTGAATTCCTTCTCACTTCAGGACTAAAAGTTCTTTCTCCATTTCATTTGTTAAGTTTGGGACGTCATTTCTCAAGCCAAGATTACTGTTCCACTTGAACTCCATGTGGCTTGTGGTAATGGCATTATCACAATGTATTACTTAAAAGCAGTTTCCAACACCGTATTGTTCCTTTCTGACTTCATTGTTTTTGTCACATTTAAATGAATGAAGATGGCAAACGTAACTGGCTGTGGTCGCTTTTATAGTACAAACGCCAACTGCATATTCTAGAAAGAAAAGAAAATAAATAATTTGGTATACGTAAAATTACCAGTATTGGTTTTAGGCATACGCTAGCTACGCAGCTGCGTAGGGCGCCGGAAAGGCTAAAAGGGGCGCACGAAGGCTAAAAGGTGGACGCAAAAAGGCCAAAAGGGCGCCGAAATACAAAGACCGGCTCTGAAAATTACAAGCTTTTTTTAAGGACAGTGTTAGTGCTGCTGCAGTTGGAATTTGTATTCTGTGTGTTTTACAAATCTGAAAGGACCCCCCAACGACAACGCTTTTTCGCGTTTCTGTTTAATTTTTCGTAAAAGAATTGGTCAGCTTTAGTCAGAAAAGTACTTGTACTCTTAGAGTTTCTGGTGAATAAAATAATTTGAAACAATTAAATGATTTAGGGAAAAAAATAAATGGAAGAAATCGAAAGAGGGGTATGGTATTTCTGTGTGATTTTGGCCACTAAAATCTTAAAAAAAGGTATGAAGACATTTCTTTCCAGCCTTCAAGTTTTGCCTAGCTTAAAGAGCACACTTTTGTTGTACTTTTTTGTTTTGTGACCAAAAACCGTATATGTCTAGTTCGTTATATACACGCGTTGAAAGGAAAAACGTAATTTTTTATTGCAATTCTTCACTTGTTCAAAGTGGTTCAGTACTAAAACTAAAAATATACGGTTTTTGGTCCCGGAGCAAAAAGGTACCAGAAAAGTGTGCTCTTTAAGATAGGCAAACCCCGGAGGCTGGAAAAAAATGTCTTCATCACTTTTAAGTATTGGCCCAGTCTATGTAT
>JAQGBH010004941.1:0-15476 GCA_034698265.1 Sminthurinus aureus
CCGTTCGGGCTCCAATAAAACTTGCAGAGTCTAATGCATTTAGAATGAGAGTCAAAAGGTCTACTGCCCGTTAAAGTAAAAACAATAATACAGTAACTATACATTTTAGTTATTACAATTTTCTCTATCGTTTAGGTATTACATGTAAATCTTTTGTTTTGTCTCAATTTTTTTTGGACAAGCGATAAAAGCATACACAATGCCAATGGAGGTTAATTACGTAAATTCAACTAAATAATTATTATTGTACAGAATACAGAAATTATTTTCCAAATTTCAAATAACGAAAAGTCTTTACATATAATACACTCTATACTCTATAATCTACACATACAATACGTAATATACATATAAATAACATACATTTTTGTAAATATATGCAAGACGCAGGATTAAACACAAAACCAAAAGTTTTCATTTCACTTTATAGTTTTTTTACAGTCACTAAACAACAAACGTTACTCAACCTCTTATATGCATATTATTAGATATATATATTACACGAATGGAGATGTGAGCAGGAAATTCTTTGATTTCTTCAGTGAGTTTTACTAATTATCTATTGTGAAATTATGTACAGATACAAATATCGTATGCATGGTATGTACTATATTATACTGTATTATATCCAATATCCAACCAACAAAATCTCATTTTCTTTTGAAATTATCATTATTATTATCCTGTCCTGGTATATATTTTATAATATTATTGTAATAGGGTTTTAAATTTTCAAAATACATATTATTTCAAGATGTATTTTGAGAACGTTTTGAAAATACTTTATCATTTTTTTACCGCTTTAATATATTAATCGTGAGTTTTGACAGGATTATTGCACAATATGTTTTGAGTGTAGAGAATGTTTTGACATTGTGAAAAAAGCTCATGTGTGTGCATAATATTAGAGAGTTTTGACATTGAGTAGAGGCGAATATAGAATGGCATTTTCTGAAATGATTTCTTCATAGTTCCTATATATTACTATTCCAAAGCATTTTCTGAACCTTGGGAATTTCATTCATTATTCAATGTAAAACCTCTGTATTGTTTACGATAGTGCATATATAACATATCATTTTGTAAAACATTTTGAGGGATTTCATAAACAAAAGATAAGAGAGATGTTGAAAACAATATAAAGAGGTATACATTATTATACATGCTCTAACAATTGAATTTCCCCGTGGAAGAGCTTCCAAACTCGTTTTTGAGCTCTCATATAATTAACACGTAAATACCATGGAAACTAAAACGAGATTGGAAGCTCTTCCACGGGGAAATTCAATTTATATAACAGACATAAACAATACACACATATTGAGTCGTAAAAAATTAAGAGTACTAGAAATAGGTTAAATGCGTTCTTTCTCTTTTTACATCCAACTCAATTACGAATTACGACAAAAACTGAAAAAATTCAAAAATGACAATATTACACATACATATATAATGCGAGCAAAACTTTCACCACAACAATTTTTGTGGTAAGAAAATACTTTACTTTCTCTTTTTCTCCCTTTAAAAAAACCTAGTAGCTAGAACTCGAACGAATATTTGATCAAATACGCATATTTTTCACATTTCAACAAAACACAATAATATAATATATTATTATAATACCAACCTTTAAAAACTATATCCATTTTATCAAACTAGTACCGTAAATACCTATACATACTATTATATATAATATGTTGATTAAACTGTTTTTTTTTCTTTTTTATTCTGCGTATATATGTGCTATATATACAGAGTAGAATAATATTGCAATAAATAAATTGTATTAAAATACACTGTGAATGCGTGAAATAAATAATAATATATTTTCATGTTTTGTAATACAGTATATAAATAGAATGTCCGAAACGATGAACAAAATAACAAATAATTACATAAATATGCTTCACACATAAATGAAAGTATATATCATGTAAAATAATAACAACAATAACAAACCGTATTTTATAATAAAAAGATACACATATACACTGCTAAACTATTACACGCAAGCATCATATTCCAAAAACCTTTCAACATTTCGTTTTTCTTTTTTACAAACATTATGTACACACAAACTTATAGGCAAGAAAAAATTATAAGTATAAAGTCTATATATGTTTACGATAAGTGTGTATACATATATTGGCTAATATAATATATTCAATGTTGTAGGGTTTATAAAACCGAATTCGGCTTAAAATTTTTCGAAAATATAAAAGTTCTTGAAATAATACCTAAAGGACTTGACATCCTTAAAAAAAGGTCAGGAAAATGTGCATAATATATAATATATTATTACATATTTATATGGTATGTGGATATTTTTGTGATGCGTTGCGCATTCTGACTTTCTCTTTCCTTACACATACAATATTACAGGATAATACATGTCATATGTATTTAACTATTTATCCTACACGTAAATACTTTTTTTAGAACTATTTTATATTTTATCTATGGATACATACATGTATGTGTTAAAATACAACATAACGTTTCTGTATTTTGTTGTTACTGCACTTTCTCCTTGAAGTAAAAAATAAACAAACGTTCTATATTTTATATGTGAAAGAAACACTAAAATAATAATATATAGAGAGGAGCTGTATAAAAAGTTGCAACAAAATATTAAATGACATCTTTTGTTCCCTACAATAATTTTTTAGATTGAGTACAAAAGAATAAATAATCAATGAATGAGATACGTATATTATATGTACTACAAAATCTTATATTTATAAAAATGATGTTGCTGCGCAATCACTGCTAAACTGATTTTCATATCGTTTTTCTGTATACATACATAATACATAATCGCGAATGTGTAATTATGCATATTTTTTTATAATGTACCAAAATTTGAGTAATATTATACCTTGCTATATTTTAAATATAACAGTAAAGTCTCTATATATTCACAGTATGTGATTGTTTAAATATTAAATATGATAAACATAAAAGTTGCTACTTTTTTTGTATTTTATAGCTTTATCATGAAAATACCTACTATAATGAGAAAATTATAGTAAATTTTTGGTGCAGTATAATATTTTGTATAATAGATACATCGATAGATATATATAGCAGTTTAAAACATAGCAGTCACTAGATACACATATATCTTTAATCCATTCTCATGGATTCCATTGTCTCATTTACGAATATTATTTTAAAACAGAAAAGGGAGAGTATATATTCTGATGTGTAGTATTGTATAGTATATATAGATAGATGAACACGTTCTTTTATCCTTTTATAATGTATTTTACTATATCATTTTGTATAGGCAATAAAACTATTTTGCCGTTTGCTTCACTTTTTTGTTTTAAACGAAATCTTGGGTAGCTTACTTTTATCTAATACACAGGACCAAAGGCATAGCTCAAATTACAATGATTTATATATGTATATAATATAGTTTAATTATTATTAAAATTTTGGTAATTAATACACACTTAGATGTTCGTCTAAAACACTATAGACTTTGAAGAGAAAGTGAAGAGAAAATAAATAATAACAAAAAAAGTTAAAAAATTCGTGAGATTCACGAAACATGTTATAGAAAAACAGAAATACATAGACTTTTCAAATATTTTTGATAATATCGTAAAATATACTATTATAGAAATAGAATATAGAATATAATTGTCAAAAACTACATACATACTACATAATATTACAATGTGTTCAAAGACTTTTGAAATAGCTTTGTGAGTGTGTAAGTTATATATATATATGTAGTATCTATTATAAATAACTATTTATTTTTGAAAGGTAATACGAAAATGTCTTCTCTCTCTGTAATATAATAATATATTGTATTAGGTTTTTTTATCTCTGTATCAGATTGGCAAAATCCCTTAGTATATTTTGGAGCTCATGTAGATTTTTATCTTGTATATGGTTTTCCAATTTAGATAAGACTTGAATCAATTGGAATCTGGCTACAGGACTGAGAGTCTCGGCATATTTTTGTCCCCATAAATAAAGTTTTCCGGCTTCCTCTAAAATCGGTATTAAATTACCTGTATTACACGTCAACGTTGTAATCATTGCATCTAGAGCTAACCAACGTTTCACCATGTCTGTCCGAGTCTTTGTTACATCGTTGTCCATAACCATTGAAACTACAAAATATAATATAAAAAAAGACACATACAGTGAAATAAATATGTATTACTCTCTTAATTAAAAATTTCCTACTTCTCCATTTAAAAAGAATCATAAGGAAAATTATTTATAGCACTTTAATCTCCAGTACTACAACATGTTAATATGTTATACTGTATAACTTATACAATAATATTCTAATACCTTTAGCATTATCAAGGCGTTGCAATCTGTGGTCAGGCGTAGCATAAATGGGATTGATCTTCTTCATTATTGGCTTTGTGGGCACTAATGGTTTGTCTGTAGTAGCATCTGCTGATGACGGAGGTGGCCAGACTCGCTTTACTCTATTTTCTCTCGTTCCTTTACTATTTAATGACTCAGTCTTTACAATATTAGAATTATTAGAGTTATTCACTGGAGTATTAGAAGTAGTGTTAGTAGTAGTAGTAGTGGTAGTATTATTTCTGCCAGTAATACTTTGTTTTTTTGTCGAAATGATATTTGTTGTTGGAGATGTTTCAGTAGAAGAGGATAATATTCGATTATTTCCAATATTTTCATCAGTATTTCCACTTATTCCTCCACCTTTGTTTGGTTTATTCAGACTACTACTACCATTATTATCTATTAGACTACCACCACTACCAATATTTTTTAATCCATCAAATGAGGATGAATTATTTTGACTATTATTTTGTTTATTTTCAGAATTTAAACTTGACCCTTTTTTAGTTTTATTACCAAGTCGAGAATTTATAATTCCTGTTGGAGGTTGTGAAGGAGGAGGATCAGAAATTTCAAATTTTCGAGTTGGAATTTCAGCATTTGAATTGGAATTGGAAGATTCTTTGGCAACGCTCTTTGGTGTTTGGTGATGATGAAAATTAATATTAGTTTTTGAAGGAACAGTAGTAGTAGTAGTTGTGGAATTAGCATTAACATTTGCATGATTTGTATTACTTGTTGTATTTGTATTGTTCATTACGTTAAGATTTGACGCAAGGTCATTATTCACTCTATGCCCTTCCCACATACGTTTTAAACTAGTAATACTACCAGTACTAGATCTTTTTTCTTTTGTTGTGTTTAATTCTGTGTTTTCATTATTCTCATTATCATCTGATTCTGCTCCAGTACCTGTAGCAGTAGTAGTAGTATTATTTGTATTATTTGTTGTTGAAATTATTTTTCTTCCAAAATTACTTTCATTATTTGGACTATTACTAGTGGTTGTGGTAACATTACTATGATTTACATGTACTGGTGATTTTTCACTACCACTATCAACAGATTTGGAAACTTTTCGAAGTCGAGATTTTAGAGTTTCAAAACTTTCTACAGGTTGTTGTTGTTGAGACTCGCTAGAACCACTTCTATTCATAGATGACATCTTTGGATTATTTTGGTGACTTGTTGTTAACATGGTTGGAGACGATAGATTTGTTTTGTTATTATTATTATTATTGTTACTGCTACTACTACCACCAACAGTACTTGCACCCTGTTGTTGTTGTCCTCCTGGTCCATCGATTGAATCTCCTCCTTTCTTCATTTCTCCTTTTACATTTTTTACTTTGAGACTTTCAAAAATTTCTGATACTAATTGTAAAGCAGGTGAATTTAAAGGTGGTGATACACTTTGATTTTCTTTTGTCTATATTTTGTTTAAAGAAGAAGAAAAAAACGAGCAATAAAAGAACAAATATTAAAATTTGTTAACGTAAACATGATATAAGACGACAATAACAAAGATTCAGAATGTGTCTCATGTATAATTTATAATTTATAATATATACATAATATGTAAACTATTCTCTTACTTCAATTTTCAAATCCTTTAGTCGTTCTTTACTATTAGATTCCTTTGTAGATGACCATCCAGTCAAAGACGAAGCAGCAGCTGCCTGATTTCTACCTTCAGAAATTTCACGTATTTCTGAAATTAATTTTAATTCTAAAGCTTCCTTCATTTGAGTAGCGGTTGAAGGAGTCTTTTCAAAAAGTGGTTTTGATTCTGCAATGGGACTATTCATTGCTGATGCTGACTTATTTCCATGTGGAAGTAATGGAGTTTTAAATGTGGAAGGTTGTCCTAACCCAAAGATTCCATCTCCTAATGGTGTCATTTTATGACGTGATCTTGGTGAATGAAGTTTATGGGATTTGGAACGTACTGGAGACATAACCTGTTTGATTTAAACAAAAAAAAGGATTTAAAACTCTGTTCTTTCCTGTATATTTCTATAAGATATCACATTGAATAGTTGAAATGAAATTTGTAATCAGATTTTATTTTATTTATTATGTACTTGTTTATTTTTGGTTCTTGATTGCGGTAAACTAGATTTTCTGGCATTTTCACTAGGATTATCTTCATCTAATACAAAATCAGCTGGGGCTTCACCACCCCCAGTTAAAGGGTCTGGTCGGAGAGAGTCGAGATAGGCTCCTATTCGTGCCCCCTTTGGAAGGGTTCCATATCGATTGATACATTTACGAACATTGACTTCTTCTAAAGCAAAAACCTGTAATATTTGATCATATAATATACGGCATGAGACATTTTCAAACATCAAAATATTATATTTAACAGAATTCAAGATAAAATATAAACTGTAAAAACAAACTATTATTTTATTTACATTTATACAAATAATTAGTATAATAATAATAATATAATAACCAAATTTACCTGTGTTTTGGCATGATTACTACTACTACTACTACTAGCAAATCGTCCAGCTCCCATATGATGATCCTTAATGGGATATGTCCTAGATTTAGAACTTTTCCGACCAGCTCTATCACGATAGTCTCTTGATGAAGCCCGTACTTCAGGCACTGACTGAGCTCCTGATCCTTCAGAATCTTCATCAGCATCCGCTCCACTAAAGTCACCATCAATATCTTGAAGTTTTTCGAATGAAGCATTTTCTCGTCGACGATAGAATTGTGAATCCATACCAGAATCTTCATAGGTATATGACTGATCATCTGGGTCTAAATCACACTGTGAGTCTCGGAAAGAGCTTGTTCGTTTAGGTGGTGCTATACATTTGTTTTATTAAAGAAATGTAATTTTTTTCTTAATTAGTATTATAATACATAAAAAAACGACATTCATTTCCTTAAATATTTCAAACATAAAATCTTTTATTTTTGATGCATAAAATGTACAGTATAATTATTGTGTTGAACTAAAATGATTGAATTATTACCAGGTGCTTGTTTTCCTTTCTTATTTCGTCGGACAATTGCTACCCCACTATGAGATACTTGAGGTAGCTGACTACCAGCAAAAGTAGATAGGAAAATTCCTGATGCTGCTCCTTGTTGTTGTAGTTGAGGATCTAAATGTATTTAATCAAAATCATCATGTATACATGTATAATGTACTGTAGAATTCCCTAATGTTAAAAATAAAACCAAGCCTTCTGTTGATATATTTATTACCTGGAAGAGCTACATCCGCATTAATAAATGAAGGTATCATGGGTGGTTCTATAAATTCTTCTTCATCATAGTATTGTATTGGCTGCATCAAGGACATTAATTGTTGATGTATTTCCCAGAAATGAGGTCTATCTTGAGGATTCCAAGTCCAACAGGAACGCATTATTTGATAAATTACTTCTGGACAATTTGGCGGACATTCCATTCTATATATTTACAAAAGAAATAGAAATTAATTATTAATACAAAAGTTGACTCGCTTAATTATTGTTCTTAAGTAATTCATAAAAATGTGAGGATTATGATAGAATGTTTATAATTTATAATATAATAATGATATTTTAAAATTTTATTTGAAGTAAACCCAAAAAAAAAAAATCAAAATAAGGGAAAGTGTGTAATTTAAATTTTAAATGTACCTATGATTTTTCTCTAGCATATGATAAACATCGGTTAGATCAACCCCAGGATATGGAGACATTCCATACGTTGCAATTTCCCATAATAATATCCCAAAAGCCCAAACATCTGATTTCGTACTAAATTTATTGTAAGCTAAACCCTCTGGGGCAGTCCACTTGATTGGAAATTTTGCACCGGCGTGCGCCGTATAGGTGTCATCTCTCATTAACCTCGCAAGTCCAAAATCAGCTACTTTACAGGAGTACTCGTCATTAACTAAAATGTTTCTGGCTGCTAAATCTCTATGTATAAAATTTCTAGATTCTAAATAAGACATCGCTGAAGCTATCTGAGTCGCAAAGTGAAGGAGAACAAGTTCATTAACTTGTGCTTTGTCACAATTTCTTAAATAGTCCAACAGGTTCCCATTTTCCATAAATTCTGTAATGATGTAATATGGAGGTTCTCGAGTACAGACGCCAATGAGTCGTACTAGGTTAGGATGAGTCATTGTCTTCATACATGATGCTTCCTCTAAAAAGTCCTTTAATGCCATTGTATCTTCTTTTAAAGTTTTTACAGCCACCGTCATTCCACTTCCATCTCTTTTCTTCCAATATGCCTCATACACATCACCATATTGTCCACCCCCGAGTTTGTGACGCATTGTGATATCTCTCCTATCTATTTCCCATTCATCAGGTTCTGTAAAGAAATAGTAGTAGTAAAATGGTTATATAAGACTTAAAGGTCAAGAATAAAAAAGAAGGCACAATCGGTCTTCAAATCCTCGACTACAAAATGTTATAATATACAAACATATCATGTTACTTTGTATACTGCATATTATATTATGTAGTATAGTATATGTACCTGGAGATATAGCAAAAAGAGTAGGCTTATGACTTTTGGGAGCTGGATAAAGTAATTGAGTAATGAGACCATCAGAGTGCATGGAATGGTGATGAACCAATTCAGCAAGACTGGAAAATCTGGATTCCGCTGTGACATACACTTTGGCATCATTATCTTGGCTAATACGGTAATGAAAAACGCGTCCTAAATGTAAAAATAAATCCCATGTTTTAGATACACATTTATGTATATTATGTACTCTACTCGTAAAATTTAGAACTATTACATATATTATGATATACTTTTTACTTCATATATATACATTATACATAATACATATATACCTTAAAAACTTTAAAGTACAAGGCATTATATTTTATATTATACAATCAAAAGAATGTAAAAATAAAATCTAAACATTAAATAAGATGGATATTATTATTGGTATCACAAAAAAACTAGTATAGTGTTTTTTACCTTCATGGCGAAGACTGATGGAGCGTTGGCCTGGACTTGATTCAGATTCTCTAACAAGGAAAGATCCATTTATGCCTGAACTAAGTAAATATTCAGCAGCATTTCGCGAGATTCGTCCATGATACCTGCAAAAAATTTGACAAAGTGTACTTAATACACATGTGCACTGTATTGCATACTGCATACTACTACTTACTATTTTACTATTCATGCATTACTGCAAGATATGGAGCAGTAATACATGAATTATTCATAGAATAAGTTGTTGTAAAAAAAGCATAATGTTACACCAATGTCTGCTGAATATACGTACCATGAATGTTTCTCCAAGGAATTTATGGGTGAGATGTAGTTTGAAGGGACCTGAAATCAATAAAATTATTATAATATTATAGTTTTTCTTTGGAAAAAAGTTAGTCAGCTATCTCTCATCTTTATTTCTTTTTACTTCTTACTCTTCTTGTTTCATTTAATTCGATAAAATAACGGCACAATCGCCAAAAGTAAGTGCAATGTACATGTATTATTATTATTTTTTGTTTTGGTAAAGAATGCAAAATCACTGAATGTCTAGTGTGTCTGTTGTCTACATACCCAGCCAACTCTTCCAGTTGACGATCTTGCTTCGCACCATTCGCCATTACTATTATAACTTAGTACACGGACCCTTTCTCCTTTTTGTAATGATAGTTGATTCTCTCCAGAGACCTAAATATATGTGCATGTCCCAAAAAAATTGTTAATCAAGCTTACTTTCACTTTGAGACTGTAGAAATCGTAGTTCTATCGTAATGTAAAACGGATAAATTCTGTATTCTTTGTTGTATGTTGTTTTACGGTTATATTTTCTACTGTAAAATCTATAGACAAACCTGGAAGTCATAGAGAGCAACAAAGAGATCATCTCCTTCAGCTCCAAGAAGATTGTCTTTGGATGTCCATTTGGGAAAATGATCCATCCATTCCGGGGGTTCTGGAAGAGGTCGGCCAGCCAGCAGAGCTTCTATAAACCCACAGAAAGATGATAATTAAGCACACACTTGACATAACACTTGATAATGACAATCATACATTCAGTAATAATTGTGAATATTCATTACTTATTCAATCAAATAAAATTTTACCGTGATGTTCAGCAAATACATTAGTGCCCAAGTAATTTGGACGTCTTTGGACGTGAGTTCGACCAGTGGTGGCGGATTTGCTCTGTGCTTGCCCACCCATTTCTAATTTTGCTCATTCCCAGTTAAAAAATGTCATGGCTGAAGAAGAAGTTACGGTAACTCAAGTTTTTGTGACTATATAGTATATAGTATACTTCTTGGATTCAAATTATAGGGATTGATGTATATCTGTACAAAATAAAAATCAGAAAACAAAACATGTAATAATTATTTTTATGTATGAAATTCTTAAATTCTAGACACATGACACATGACATAATAAAATATATTATAGCACATGTCTTATACAGTTATTATCTGAAATATTATGATTCATACTTATTGAACAAAAGATACATATTTGTCACTTATAAATTGTTCTACAATACTACTTGATAAATAAAATGTATTTACAAGAAATTAACACACATAAGTTTATGTTTATTTGAAGAAACACGGTAATATATTGTACATATATCTGTGCATATAATATACGAGTTATTTTGAACAGTGAATACACCCGTTTCCCGTTTCTGTCTACAATAGACAATACACACATTTACCTTTGATTATATCAACAAACAATAAAACATAAAAAAAACTGTTTTATGATGTCCCTCAAGTAAAATGTAAAATTCTCCTAAAATAACTATACACTTGATACATGAATTTTTTGGGGGAAAAAAGCTTTAACCTATATATAATGACATCAAATAATAATGGCCTACCAATATATATATATATATATTGTATAACATTCATTACTCCAAATCAGTATACTAAACAACATAATATATACATTTTCACTTTTGACATTTAATTGTTGTTGATGATTGTTTATTTTCTGAAACTATTTAGATATTATTATAATTGTAGTTCCTTTGATTAGAAATACTAAATATATTATACATTATAATAATATATTATGCATCCAATTTCGTAGACAAGGAACATTCCTCATTCTAATGTCCAAACAGCAGTACTTTTAGTAGACTAGTAAATATGATAACGGGACAAAATATATTTAAAAGTCAAATATGTTGATATGTAAAAAACAAAATACCATAATTTCATCAAACTTTAAATGTGGACATAATAGTAATAGTAGTCCAATCTTAGAAATAACACGAATGATATAATAAATGTTTTCAAGTACTGGATCAAAAACAGATTAAAATTTTACACTATCAAAACTTCCACATTATCCACTCTTTTCCCTTAATATTTCTTCATATTTCCAACATTAGTCCTGATTTCTTTTTCACTTTACACTTTTTCACAATATTTACTTGTTTATTTAGTTTAATACAATGGAATTAGGAAAATTGACTCGTGTGTATGTATCTGTGCATGTTTATGTGTATGTGTGAATGTTGAAATACATTGGAAATCCAATAGAATACAATAGAATCTAAGGTAAATAGAATGTAAATAGATATATAATATATATCTATTTACATTCTATACATAATATGACTTACACAAAAGTTAACGTTACTTAATTAATATGTATGTATACACACACACACCAAGAAGAAAGGGAAAAAATCCTGTTGTTTGTTTTGATTTATCTTATAATATATATTCTGTAAAACACTTTAAATTACTCTATGCTCATGATGACAATTTCCAACAAGGGGAAGAAAAATGAAACGGGACAAAATTGGGCCGACCGTCAAAAAATTTTTGTTCGGAACGTCAGTCCGCTTCCTACAATAATAATAATAATTTCCTTTTACTTACTTATGTATAAGTGAATAAGTAAGTAAGCAAAAGGAACAAGAAGATGTTCAGCTCCCTTGAAATATACAGGCAGCCAGAATACAGAATAGGACTTTCTATGTATACATACATTATACATACAGCAGTACGTACTTACTACTTTTACAAGTATTTCAAGCAGTAGAGAGTAGAAGACGAGAGTAAATATGTATTATCTAGTATAATACACAGACCTAGACTGACAAGTTGAAAACTCATATTATACTTGATCAGTGCTTCCACCCCACAGTCCACAGTAGAAACAAGCAGAAAATCTTAGTTTTTTTGCAGTAGTAAAGCTTTCTGTATTTCAGTAGTTAATCAAAATACGTCGCTTACTGAATTCAAAGGAAACTTAAAATTCAATTACATTTTTACATGTATCCAAAGAATTATTATTATTATTATTCGCAGGGATCAATGCTCCTCATTTTTAAAACCTTTTTAAGTCACATACCTCTATTTACCATCTTTCATTTGTTTTGGATTTTGGGTAATATATTATATACGTGTACATAAATACACATAATATATATGTCGGCATTTCTACTTGATATGTCGCATATGATTTCATTCATAAATATATATATATACATAAAACAAGTTGGTTCGGTTCAATTGCAATTATTTATCCATGAAAATTTCTTTGAAAAAAAAACCTGATACTTCCGACTCGGATTTTCTGCATACATTGAAAAATCTTTTTATTTATAATGTTTAACTCATAGTGTTCTATAGTAAATAATAAATAATATTTAGTGCATAAAAATGCAGACGAATGTCTATAATCTATAAAGTTATACCAAATTACTCTGACTCAGCAGATACAAAAATATTATGTATTGCGTATTATTATATAGTAATTTAATACTTTAGAGGTAAAATGAGACAAATACATATAAAACATGCAGTGCTATCATTTATATATTTTATTTCCAGTTATTATTAATAAACCCCTATCATTATAAGCATCAAATTATTACATTTTATTTTATGATTTCGTATTATTAGTTGAGTATAATTCTATAGGCAATTGACCTGCAACACTATATTAGTTATTAGTACATTGTATAATATAATATTTGTATAATAATCAAGTGTGAATGATAAAAGTAACCTGAGGACAGATACCAGTACACACATATTGTATTTTCATTGTGCATTGAAATTTGTACAATTGCAATAATACAAACCATGTGGCGCTTATAGTACTCATTCACATCCCAGTATTTTTTGTACATTGCAAAGTGTGAATGCAATTTCTGGGTCAGCCACAATATAATGAGTAATGAGAATGAGAAATGTATGTGGTTAGGTTTGTGTGTGTGTGTGTGTGTGTGTGCTTGGAAGGTGGACAGGAAAAAAAATCCACATACAATAATAATATTATTGTCGGAATCTAATTTGTCGAGGCTGATCCACTCACTGGATGTTTTGAAATCTGTCCTATCTAATATGTCGTAGAGTTGAAAAAAAGTAAGGAAATTTTCATTATCTTAAATCTTAAGAAGTAGAATACAAAAAGAGAAATTACTATAATTTATCAGCAGAGTACTGTATTATGTATACTGTATACTGGATGGTTGATACTCAGACATGCTACTGGATCGTTTTTAATTTATCAAAATATTAGTTGATCCTCATTTACTGGTCGGATACGTCGTTGATCAAGAGACATAGAGATTAGAGATACATCCATATATTATACACGTTACACATGGGCACTATAGTTGTTGGTCAGTATTCAGTATTTACGTGAAAAAAATCTACCTACATTAAATTAGAACAAGCACATCACATGCATGCATGCATGCATCAACGCGTATAGTAGGTAGTAGGTATTAAGAAAAGATTAATGACGGGGCGAGTATTATTCCAAAGGATAATCATATTAGATATTACAGACACTGCATGTGTATGGCCTGTGGAAATAATAATAATACGGGATACAGGGTTATCCATTGTCCATGCTATGTTATGTTATATGTTGTATTATGTGTACAAGATAAAATTAGAAACTTTCAATTTTCGGAAATGTTTCCCTAGCTTACACAAAACATGTCAATGACTCCTGTACTTTTAAAGAAAGAAAGAAAGAAACAGCACAAAGTCGAGTATTTACGAATCATTGATAAAAAGATAAGAAAGTGTCACTTTTCTGTTTTCTTTTTGTGCCAGAAATTCTCTTCTCAGCATTATACATTTATATTATATCCTTTTGATGGATGATGGATGATAGGTTATGGAAACATTTCCAAAAACTACACATACTCTAACTCTACTCTCTCTATCATGCATCATGTTTATTATGTTTTCCAATACAAATGGACAACCCTGTACATAATAATAATAATGGTAACATCCTGGACCTTCTTTTTTTTCGTTTTCGTTTCGTTTTCGCCTTCTTTGCTTAAGGCAGAAGGCAGACTTACTCCTTATATACTCCAGAAAAGTTATCATCCAAGACAAGATATAGAAAGCAGATCAGCATCATCATAGTCATCTTCATCTCCAACTTCATCTTGTTCATTTTTTTAGTGTTCTTAGTTTTCAAAAGAAAAAATAAATTTCTTGTACATGTGTGTTATGTAGTATTGACGTGAATTGACTGTGTATACATTATACATAATAATAAAGTGATGTGTATATAAAATGTATAGGTTACAGGTATTTCATTCTGTTCTGTGGTAGATACAATGTGTTAGATACACGACACAGGACGATACATACTTGTGTACATACAATAGGATGTTCCAACTTCGAAAATACAAGCATACAAACTGCACGCTAAAAGTTTGACATTTGAGAGAAAAATATGACAAACAGTCTGCTGAATGCTGACACTAACCAACGCTAATGTTGAACGTGTATAGTGTATAATCAGCACACAATTCGTACCTGGTCTATAGTCTATACACTATACACATGATCTTGATCATCATCATCATGCTCATGAGGATGGTGTTTTTTTCCCCGTCGTTCACTCTATTATATATATATCGTATTATTATATAGTAAAATGTGCTGTATGAGAGCTATGGCATGGCATGGTTAAAGAGGGATGTAAAAAAAGGGTATAAACTATGTATCTATTGGTACAGTGTATACTGTACACCTTTTTACTACTGACTATACATCAACGTGTAAATTTTTATATACTATATTACACAGTATACATGGTCTTAGGAAAAGTTCACCTTGAATTATACTTGTATTTGCCCTCTCTCGTACACTTTTCTTGAGGAATAT
>JAQGBH010004942.1:0-15475 GCA_034698265.1 Sminthurinus aureus
TTTTGACCTCGTGACCTCTCGGGGTCAACCGGGGCAATGTGAGATTTTGACACAAAATGGTTATTTTTCGTATAAAAGCGATACCACATGGTTCAAAAAAATGTTTTAGCTAAATTTTGACCTCTCGGGGTTACACGTGGTCCCATGTTGCAATTTTCTGCAATAAGGGTATAATCTTTTAAAATGTATCGAAATCACCTTCAAATCGGTGAAAAAGAGGAGCCGAGGAAAGACAACTTAAAGCTAGACAGACGCTCCAAAATTGGTGTAAGTTAGCTTTAGAGCGTGCTTTCTTATAACACTTAGGCCATACCCCAGGTCACCGAAGGGGTCAAATACCCGGAAGTACCAAAAGTGGCAAATTTTGGCCGTTTTTTGGTCCCAGAGTGCTTGATAGCTCTTTTGTTCTTAAAAACAACGGTTGTAGTTACTTTTTGGATAAAGTTTTCGTAGTTGTAATATTTTAAAAACGAAAACCGCCATTTACCACGTTGCCACTAAAATCATCCAAAATATATCCCGATGGCAAATATTAGGTAAGTCGAGAGTAGGTTTTAATAAAAACAGGTACCAGATGTTTTCTTGTTGTTAAAACGGTGTCAATTCTATAGCTTTTTTGTACGGCAATTTTTTACAAAAAATCTGAAAATTTTCTCAAAACCCGAAAAATCGGATTTTTCGGGATAAGACTTTGTTTTAAATCAAAATGGAGTCTAGATTTGAATTCTACGTACATGTTTACCGCTGAACTCCTAACCCCAGAATTTTGACCGCCTAAAACCTAAAATTCGGCATAGTGTAGGTGACCCCAAGAGCTCAAAATTTAGCTAAAACATATTTTTGTACCTTGTCGTATTGCTTTTATACGAAAATCTTACAGTGCCCCGGTTGACCCCGAGAGGTCACGAGGACAAAATAAAGCTAAAAACATGTTTAATACCATCCTGGATGATTTTCGTATGCAACATATTTGATTTGCAGCTTAATCAGGGTGTTTGGAAACGGGGGGCGGCGTGAATTAAATGTGATGGGGTTTTAGCATAGACCAAAATCAACTTTTCAACGGCTGGACGAAAAAATCTGAAAATTAGCCAGAATTGACCTTAGGTCACTAGGAAACTAGCCTGAAAGTTTGAAGTCTTAACTCGAAAATTTTTCCATAGAAAAATGTTTGAAGTTTAAAATCTTCCCATGTCTCTAATAGTTAAGAATTTTCGTTTTTATTTTTTTTCTCGACAAAAAAACTGAAATTTTGGAAAGTGCTCCATATTAACCCCCTTAAAATGACCCGTAGAATTTTATGGTAATATTTATTTTGCTCTACGGGTATGAGCCATTTGCAATACTTACTGATACGTGCCTTTTTTTGCAGCTTTCTCCTATTACACGCACTCACTCAAATATCACAAACACACACTTACATTTTAAGCGTTACTTACTTTGGCACTGTTACTTTTTGAATCATCTATCTTGTACAACACAATCATAATAAGATTTAGTACAAAAAGCATTGGTACAACTTTATTTAAAATCATTAATTAACACACGCATAATAATAATAGTTTATAGTTAATAGCATAATAATTTACCTAAAATTCATGACACGTTACAAAATAATATTACACTAAACGCATTACTTTAAATGTCATGTTATAATAATATTACGTTGGAAGGAAGTTATGTTATTCAAGGTCAAAGAAATAAATAAATAAAAAATTGGTGCAGGAGTTGGAAACTACAAAAAGCATATTTCTTAGTAAAATTTGTTGTTGAAAATTATTATTAATCTCCATATACGTATTATATATAATATATACATATATATGAAAATAAGTTAATCTTGTCTATTTGTATATATAAAAGCGGCATCAAAATGAATAAGTAATTTATGTACAGTTACGAAACTAATTTGCTACAACAACTATCGATAATATTACACACGAGAAACCACAGTATTGAAATAGCACAATACTCTACTTAATACTGATTCTATATTGAAATCTTGAAATAAATTATTTGTTTTTTGTTTTGTTTTACTAACGAGGGAAATTCTGGTCTTCTGTTGGTAAATTATTAGGCCGATTAGATGCTGGTTGAGAGCCCATAGGAAATGTTTGTAGTACGTTATTAGTAGTAACACCATCAGGTGAAGATTGTTTGTTGTAAACATCAAAGTTTTTAATTTGGTCATTATCACCACTACTACGACGCTCATTTTGTTCATCCTCTCGTCTGTCATCAAATTGATTGATTTCTGTTAATGCTGTTTTTGTAGTCTTTGGATTACTCTTTTCTCGGTTTTTTACTTTCACTTTTTCAGCAACAAGATCATTTAAGGAAGGAGTAACACAGTTCCGGGCAAAATGTCCAATTTTTTTACAGATACGGCACAACCGCTCCAAAGGAATTTCTCCGATTTTTATCGATTTTGGATCTGTATAAAAACCCTGTAAAAGAAAGGTACATAATACAATATATACAATATTTAATATTTAATATATATAATATATATAATGTATGTTGCTATCTTATTCTTGAATAAGACAATAGTTTTGAAAATTTTATTATTTTTCAGCATAAAATACATTATTCACTTTATAATTTATTATTATAGTATGCTGTATTTTGATAAAAAAAAAGGAACAAAAAAACAAACCAGCCAGTTCATGTTCTTTTTCAACACATTAGCATCATACGATCTATGAAAGACTTCTCTCAAATGTTGAAATGTTTTCAAAATATGTACACTCACTGAAAATAGAAAATTACACCATTTTATATTATATTTTGATTATTAACAACTCCTATAACGCATTACACAAGGAAATAATAAAATTTTGTTTAGTTTGTTTATGAAATTTTGTGAATCAATCCGTGTTACTTCGTTTAGAAAGCCCAGAACCAAGGTTATGATGCCTTTCAAATGGATCTTCAACCGCTATTGCATCCGTTAACCATAATTTTGATATTCGAGATAAAGGTGCAAATTGACTATAAAAAAATAGTTTTAACCATAATCATTTAATTAATCAATATGAAATATATTATGGAGTAATATTAACTTTTGAATATAAAAAATTACCTTATAGTCACAACATGTTCATCAAAGTTAAACGTTTCCGTGTAGTAATTAAGAAATCCAAGCCATAGTTCACTAAGAGATTGTCGGTTTTTTCCATACAACGGCCATACATGATGTAAATTTTCAATATCCTTAAAATACTGTACATCGCATCCATCAACCATTATAGGTAAAAGTTGGTCACGACAGAGTTCTTTTAGGAAAAATTTTTGAAATGATTAATAAAATTTCATAATTTTTAACTTGTAACTTATAGTATATCGATTGCAAACATAACTTTGGGTTTGAATAAAAAAAACATATTTATTATTAATTTTTAATTGTAATTATTAATTAACTAATATACCTTGTAATACAGGTAAAACAGGAACAGCCAAATGTTGAAAGTAATGAATCACCATTAATACATAACCATAGCTGGAAAGAGACCCTCTAGAAGCATCCGAAATGTCACATAATTTGGTTAATTTTTTGAGAAAGCACCCAATTATCTTGACTCTAACATCAACTTTCTCTGCATAGGTTCTTAATAAATGCGTATTATGCATAGCCAGCGTATTGTAGAAACTAATATCGCCTTCCAAACCGCATTCCTTATGCCGAAACTTAATAATAGGAACTTTAGCTGAAGGAATGGCAATTACTTCTTGAAGAAAGTTAACTGGTAAAAACAAAAACATGAAATAATTGAAAACTTTTCATTTTATACTATGTTCATATTAAAAGGCTTTTTTTTTAAAAAAAATAAAGAAAGTAATTTTTTTCAACAAAATATTTTGTGGAATGTTTTGGGGAAAGATTTTGTATGTATGTACATAAATGTATAAAAACATACCTGTTTTAAGTTTTTCCTCAATTATTTTCAAAATATTTATGCCGTTCACGCCTTCAGTCTAAAAGTAAATTTTAAAAATTAGTAGCTTTTAAATAAATAAGGTATTTTTTTTTTGTATAATATTATATACACTTTGAAAAAATTAAAAAACCAATGAAAATTGATAGTACTCAATACCTTGCTTGCTGGACTATTACGGAATGTTAAACAAATATCAACATCACTCCTGTGAGCTCCAAAACCATTGTATGTTGAACCAAACATGGATAACTGAGCTTCTGGGTATATTGGTAATAAAACTTGTTGTAACTGATCAATAATATTCAAACGAATTTTAGTATCATGTTCATTCAGGGATTCTTCTTTGAAATTTGATATTATAACATCGTTGAGAAGTCTGAGTGAGTCTGGTGTAGCATTTAGTACTGGCTTGATTTTTGGTAATATTTCATCAGGACAATCTGATTTCAAGTGACCTTCGTTTCCACAACTTTTACAAATGATGGGCGGTTTTATCCCATTTTGAAGAAATTGAGTTTCAAATTTATAGTCAAGTAACCAATCAGGAAATAATACTTCAAAGATTTTTGCATCATCAACAAAAACATGGTTCTTTTCCTTGTTATCATTTCCAATAAACGTATACATTCGTACTCTTGTGGAAGCTATTTCTGAAGGGGGAATTATTTGTGAGTTATTTTGTTTTGTAGCTCTTATCTCTTCAATTATGCTCATAGGGTCCCATTTTGGATTTGTAATTTTTTCCAAATTATTATTTTTTACTAAATCCTGATTTTTATTTCGGTTATTATTATCATTGACATTTTTAATCAATGAAACAATTTTGTGGTATACATGAGATCGACATTTTCTCTCATCCTCCAAATATATTATTCCATCATAAAAAGGACCACGAATTGTCCTTGGTACTCCAAAGTACAAATACGTAAATTTGAATCGTTCCAGAATATATTCACACATTCTATTGTTAGGCATACTTCGAGAGAGATTTGATTTTGGAATCACCGGATCTTCTACAGATAATTTTCTATTCCAATATTTATCTGAACGGTAAACTACTTGTTGAGAAATTGAAACGACGAGTTCCCTGTAATTGAATTCTAGAGCCCAAAATCTAAACATTTCTAACCACACCAAACCAGGTAACTTTGAAACATGTGAAGACCAATATTTTCTTGCTTCTCGAGCACCTGAAATAAAACAACATATTATAAATTAAAAATTGAAAAAACTTTAAAACAAAAACTTTATAGATTTTCTTAAGATTTTCTCGGCATCATATTTGACACATTATCATGTTCAAATAACATGTATTCAATCAGTCATAAACTAGAAATTTAACGAAATAACGTATTTTATTATGTAATTTGACTTGTATTACTAAGGCTTACTTGAAAAATCTTTAAATTTTTCATCCTCCGGATCTTCTTCTTCTTTACTCTGGTATCTTATGTGATGTAGATTCGGTAGAATATTAACTTGTTGTAAAAAATATATTACCATTACAGTAAATGCATGGGGAGGTAATGATCCTTTATCTTGATTGTCAACTTCACAAAACTAGGGGTATCAAAAAATTAACAATATGTTTATTAAATTAGTAATTGAGGGTCTTGGGATAAAAATAGCTTTTGCGTTGTGTTGGAAATAATCTATAAACGCTCTTTTTATCCCAAGCCCCTCAATTAAGTATTGAAGCCAATTCTAAATATATACAATTTCTTATCTTAAAAAGAAAAAAAATTGGTTTATAAAAGGATACACAATAATATAATTTACCTTTGCCCACATTCTAAATGCAATAACTAATGGTCTGACCTGAAAAATACATGTAAACAAGATGAT
Organism: Sminthurinus aureus; assembly: GCA_034698265.1. Lineage (NCBI taxonomy): Eukaryota > Metazoa > Arthropoda > Collembola > Symphypleona > Katiannidae > Sminthurinus > Sminthurinus aureus. The sequence continues at coordinate 5,784 of JAQGBH010004942.1, forward strand.
ATTTTAAATTTGATTCACAAGCATGTACAATGCTATTAAATATTTATTTACACGCGCTTAGTTTATAGCAATTTATGCATGTATATTTATTTTTCTCAAAACTTTTAAATTGCTTTTATGAAATTGGAAAGTTTTTGTTTTACCAAAGGATTAATTTGGACATATTCTGCAAAAAGTCTAGCAGTTTCGACTCCTGCATTATTGTTCATTGACATTGTCACTTCACAACGACTTTCTCTTTCTATAAAAACGATGGTTGCAGATTTTGATGAGACCATTTTTTTAACCTCCCTGCAAAAAAATTAAAATTCCATATAAAATTAAGCCAAACTCATAAGACTTACAGTTGTATGACTTATGCAAGTTATAAGTTGCTTATAATATTACTTATTAACTTGTATATTATGGTACATTTTACATTTGAAGAATATTAAACAACTTTTTGACAAATTTGACATAATATTGTAAACACATAATATAATATTATTATAGTCTTGGTTAAAAAATCGTTTTGTTAACTTACATGGAAGATGGATGATGTTGAAAAAACACAAAAAGTCTTTGTAAAATTTCAAGATTATCAGCTCCGGATGGTTTCACATTTTCTGAAGAACCATCGGGAGTTATACTAATGTTGATATTAATATCAGAATCTTTGAAACCTAATGAACTAAACGATGATCCAAAGAGGGTAAGTGTACAACCAATATTCAAAGCCTTTAAATCCTCATTCAGTCTAGCAACATATTGTTTTCGCCTAGCTACCTCCTGCTCACTCAGTGCATACTTCTCAAATACTGAGCTCAAGAAATTGCCTACACTTATACAATGTGAACGAGAAGGATGAGGTATTTGTTCCAATGTATACTCTAAATTTTTCATCTAAACAAGACAATACAAGAAAAAAAGAACAATAAGGTTACAATAATATTATATTATATTATACCACAAAATTTTTGGCTTTTTTTTTCAAAGAAAAGCAGTTGGTATAAGTTTTAATATAATAATAATATTATACATAGGTTGTGGGTATATTCATGAATTTTTTTATATTTTATATCATATATTATACAATATTTTATGATACATCTATTGTTAAGAGAAAATTTAGTACACTTACAAATTCAAAAGTTGAATGTCGAGGGCCCAAAATATGATGGATACAGGCATAAGTTGAATCCAAATGGTAATTGCAGCTATTACAAATAAATTTTGCTTTTGGGAACTTTGATGATTTCTAAATATTGCAAGTATATGGCAAGTGCCAAATAAAAAATAAACAATGTCATTAATAATGCTAAAAACAAATGAGGTCTATAGATAAGGAATTCTAAATAACTCCCATAAAATGATCTTATTATAGTATGTAGTTAGTCAGAAATTCAAAAAAACATTTTATGACTAACCTTGCTCAGTACTTCAATTCCATGGGCTGATAGTAGTCGCCTTAAACCTTGACTAGTAGATTGACCATTTCTTTCCCGATACGCATTTTCGCACAGCATATCCGCTTCTTCTGTAAGATCTCGTGGACATTCAGTTCGTTTCAAAAGTTGTAGTAATGTTTGTGGACCTTCATTTGATGAAGAAGAATTATTGCTGTTATTACTATTGTTATTATTTCCAGTTATTTTTTGATTAATAGGTGATTGATTTTCTTGGAATGGGATGGATTTCATCAAAGGTTTAATATCATTTCTAGTGACATTTTGTTGAGGTTCTTTCCTTATGAGTTGTTGTTCTTGAACTTTCTTAACTGATTGTTGTTGTTGTTGTTGTTGACCGGATGTTGTTCTGTCCGTCTGATCTTTATGTAACTTTGTCAAAAGTTGTATTGGTTGTTGTTTATGTTGAACTTTTGTTATTTGAATTGATGAATTTGAATCCAATGAAGTATGATGCTGATTAAAACTTCCATGTTGTTGCTGTTGTTGGGGTTGTTGTTGCTTGTCACTATCTTTCCCGTCATTTTTCTTAATTTGTGATACAGACTTGGCTACATGCGTGTTTGTATTAATTGTACTTGATGAAGTTGTAGTAGAATTATTTGATGATGATTTTTTCGTTTCGCTAATGAAATTCACCACATTACTCTTTTGAGGCAAATTATCTATAAATTGGAAACAATGGGAATAAAAAGAAATAAGTAAACTTTTAATACAGAATCAAGCACATATGATTATAATATTATATAATATTATATCCATCAACATTGTCATATATTACGTCGTATTATATATATATTATGAAAAAATCTTACTGGTAATGGGATTGTTAAATGATACTGAAGACGTATCAGTATCATTTTTTTTAGAAATTGGTGGTATTTTAAGCAATAATTGAAGCTCCTGGCCCAAATTCATTTTGTGAAGTCGTCCTTACATCTTTATGCATAAATAAATACGCAATACGCATCCATACATGAGAAAGAAATACAAAATACAAAATACAAAACATAATATATACATTACAAATACATTTATCAATGTATATAATATAAATTAATGATATTCATTTTTAAAAAACTTACACACTTCACTATATGCACTTTAAAATATCACACACACTTATTTGTATTTGATTAATTCATATTAACAGTCTGCTAGATACTAGAGAGTGTATATTTATTTTGTCACATTTATATAAGATGTGTCTATTGAATCTTTTCCCTGTAAAAGACTCATTTATCAAAAACTACATGAATATAATTATGACAATAATTACTATTATTACGGTTACTACTATGATAAAAGGACTATTAAAAAGATGTGTCAAAAACTAATGTCATAAAAACAAAATCAATTGTAATTAGTCTTACAGTTTTATATAAAAACCACAGTCACAAAAATGTACAGAAAGTTGACAACACAGGAATTTAAGTTACTATTATTCTAATGCTACTTACAGAAATAATAATTATTATTATTATAAGTAATTTAATGTTTTATCTTTATCTAATAATTATATAAATAAAATACAAACAATCGTGTGTGTTTTTATAGTTGTATGCTTAGTGTGCTACATGGTAACTATACTCTAATAACTATGTGCATATATGCGATATTTAAGTTTTCCTCCTTTTCTATATCTTGGTCTTCGCATTATTTTTTTATGTAAGTACATTCAAATCAGTTTTCAGTTTCATATATTTTTCAGTGACCAGACGACCTGGATCGTTGACAGTTGACAGCTTTTGTTTTTATCAGTTTGCTCTTGTAATAAAAAATAAATAATCTCCTTTGTCCAAGCTTGGATGTTCTTTCCTTTTTTCAATAATAATTAAGTGTGATATAAAGCGTAAAATGAATGCGTAAATAAAAAATAAATGAGAAATAATGAGCTTCAAAAAGTACTTATGTATTGTGTATATATATTATATATTATAGTCTAACATAAGTACTTTAAACATAATATATGGCCATTGTTAAAATATATGAATTTTGAAAACGAAAAAGGCTCAAATTCAGACGATGAAAAGTATATATAAGTAACTTTAGTTATTTACTTACTTATAACAGTAGCCCATAAAACAGAACAAAACTTTTGTTTCTAATTAATTTTTACACATTTTTAAGTTTTAAATGTCTTGACTCAAATTTTATTTTATTGATCGTCCATTGTATAATATATATACGAGGTTTACGCGAATAATTTTATGCTAAAGAGTAAACAGATTCTTTTCTTATTATTACACAGAGATTATACACATTAATATTTTTATACATTATAATATTTTCTGCAGAACCCAGGTCCCTGACCTTTTCTGTCATATTTGGTCCAAATATATACATATTTAGGGGTAAGAGGAACAAATACCTACAATAGGTAAGCATAATATTTAATATTGTATAAATACACTTCAACGATTCAGTATTACTTTTATAATAGCAAGTAAAGTGTACTACACTTTTTATATATATGCTTTATATTATTTCATTATTTACTTTCGTGTACTTATAATTTAAGACAAACGTGTATACTCTCTAGAGCTAAAAAAAGCCCATGAAGACTCGAGTATATGTATATATATATATACTACTTTAGTAAAAGTATAATAGTAGTTGTATAAGTAAAATATGAGGTACATAATTGTAATAGTACTTTCCCTTTTTTCCTATTACGTAATAATATATTATTGTAGATCTATATAGCAAAATGCATTTACTATTATATCATATAATTTATATGTATGCTTAAACATATTATAGGTTTTTTTCATACCATTTAACAGTTAAGTATACCAATAAATGAAATTCACGTAAATAATTCGTTCAAATATATCATAATAATAATAATATATTTTACCAAGTATACAATAAAAGTATATATTTAGAACAATTAAAAAGAAAAGTGGTGTGTGATAGAGAACTATAAATATAAAATATATCTATATTATATAGACATGGCATACCAGACGCTTTTTCAATTTTGTGTCACAGATCCATACGAAGCAAAAAAGCATGTGAAAATATACATGAATATGTAACAATATTATATTATACATACATATATGTTATATATAGAACAATTTAAATAAATACTGTAACAAAGCAAAACCTGTTACCATTATTTTAGTTTGCTATCTCATACTTCACAATAATCAGAAGGAAAAGAACCATTGGAAATCCAAAATTCTACATTATTAATTTTAATATATGTTGTATGTATATAGTAAGCAAATCCATTATTATGGTGAATGGAAGCTCAAGAGATTTGTTTGCTAATTTTCTCCATATTTACTACAAATACACCCTATAATATAATATAACATACAACGCATAAAAATTCTGACGATACGAAAAAAGATAGGTTTGATAGTCAACGTAGCACTAAAATTCAGGATTTCTCATGTGTTTCACATTACTATTATTTATTATTTATACTGCTGACTATAAGATTTTGTATAAATCAAAAATATGTGGCGAGTTTCATAACAGTATATTATTATAATGTATGCATTATGCACTGAATGCATAGTATATTATAAAAATATTCATTTTGTCATAAATAAAACGTGTATGAATATTTTCTTTTCAGAACAACACTGTTTTGTTAATTTTTGAACAAAATCTATGTTATCACTGCTTTACAAATATGTATTCAAAAAGGATTTAATGTTCGACTTGTATAAAAAAAAAACTCTGTAAACGCGATTGAACTTAAAACATTTTTTGATTTTCATATGTTATTTTGGTACAACTGCGACTACTGCATGTACTTTGTGTTTATACTTTGCTAATATAGTTTTTAACTAGTTTTCATTTCCACTGGGAGACTCTCTCAACAAAAGCAGACTATTTATTATAGGCTAATTCTAAAAATTAATGACCGGAAACGGCTAAACTGTTAATTTTTCAGTTGCATGTGACTTATCTATTCAATATATTACAATATTATAATATATAGCAACTATATAATTATGGAAAATATTGCTCAACTTAGTAACTTATCATGTGTACATAGTACATACATCATGTAAAATATTTCTATTTTCTTTTCTAAATATTATACTAAAATAGGAATCCTACAACATATTCCATCCCATTCTATTCTATTCTATATTATATTACTACTTTGTAAAAAAACCGGCCATTTGTGTTGAGAGGATGTTTTTTGTAACTCTTTGGTTGAAAAATTGAGAAAACCGTTTAATTGTAAAAATTTTAACAAATCATATCGACATGGGTAACAAAAATGATATTAAATTCTCATAGTATTAAAACAAGAAATATATTATGGTCAAAACACACAAGTTTAGTTCTTCTTCTATTTCTTAGTTTGCTCTATATGTTCAATATTCTTTTTCAAAAAATCTACTGAAGACTGAAGACTTTGTTGTTGTAAATCTCTTTTCCTTCCTGTGTGCTGTGTGTATTCGATTTCACACTAACAAGTAAAATGACAATTATTTTTAAGTGTAAAAAAAAACACTATAATAAACCATGTACCAATTAATTATTGGCTAAATTCATGATTAAAGCAGCACACATTTCAAAAAATTCCATTGTCGAACTAGAATTCCAAGATGAATCTGATGCTGTCTGGCTACTACCCGAACTTGGAAGAGAATTTAATGCTTCTGCACCTGAGGTTATAAGAAAATACAAAATGAAAAATAGGTAAGTATTATGTCATATATATCATAATATTATTATTAAACTTGAATTCAAAATTTTGCTTGATATTTCTCATCAAAGTTTATGAACTATTAGGTAAAAGGCATGTTAAGTAATAATCATATACTGCTTGTAGGAAGAGGAGTTGTGTTTTCTTGATCTTCCCCACTGACAGATTTGAAATCCAACAAGTAACTTTTCTAAAAAGAATATTAAAATGTTTTGTATAATATATATGCATTTAGATTATGAAATGCAAGCATTTCTTATTTAAACATACTACATACAACATACAACATACAGTACACTAACAAAAGCCTATTTCATAGATTATAAAATTATATATGCGTTGAAAAATAGATTTGGTATTCATGTCAGATTTTTGATATTCTTAGACTTACATAGTCTACTTGATAGAGCTGTAAAGACATTTTGGCATGTTTGTTGGTTGCATTCCTTCGTCGTACTCGAACATGATAGGGATTCACAATTTTCCATTCCTGTTTTGTACAATACAGAACAATACACAATAAAAAAAAGAGTTGAAAACACAAGAATTTTTATGCATAAATAATGAAAAAATGATAAAGAACTTACAAAATCCAAGAGTTTCATAGCTCTGTAAACTTCATTCATTATGTCGTGCGGTTTACTTTGGGAACGAATACCTAAATGCCACTTTGCACGTTTAATACGTGACTACAGAAAATATTACAGATAGTAAAATTAATTATTATTACGGAGACTGCACAATAATTATTACTATACTAAAAATAGGGATAAAAACACAAAAATCTTTCTGAAACAATATGGATTTCCAATGGTATAAATTCATTTATACCTGTCGAGCATCTACTGCTGCTACTGCTGTTGCAGTGGATGTAATGACACGCTCTCGTAATGGTGCAATTCGTTCTGGATGTGGTCTCACCTACATTATTTATCATTATAATTATTATCATATTTAATACATATTAGACCAACAAGTAATTAAGCTGATAGAATCAATATTCATAATATGTTATATAAATACCAAGAGAGGAAAGCGTGTATTTCAGTGAATATGACTCAGATGTCTTGGATAAATACCTGTGGACTTATTGGGCCATCAGACGGCATAACAGCAGCAGGCGGTGGACTGGAGGCTACATAAAAATCTTTCAACTCAGCTTTGGCTGCTTCATCCGCAATACGCCTATTATCAATTATAAGATGATAAGCAATTCCTAATTGATCATGAGGATCGCCTTTAAGCAATGCTTCTGTCACTTCCTCTTCTTTTACTCCAAATTTCTCACAAACTTCGCCCACTGCTTCGGGCTCAATAACAGAAGTGTCTTGATCGACCGGAGAAGGAAATAAATAAGCGGGTAAATCCTTTTGAAACCAATCGTGTTTTCTATTTATAAACAAACATAAAACCACAAAGTAAACACATTATTTATGACAGAATTTTGTAGATTTTTGTACATGTTGAACGTATAACAATACACGCTACAAATTTGGATTACAATTTATACAAAAAAACACGAGTTACTCCACAACGAAAACACACCATTCGCATGCATGCTTATATATAACTTATAATAATAAATTATAAACTAACTTGACTTCTTCGATTGTTGCTCTTTTCATTGGGTCAACTTGCAACATATGGCACAACAAACCGACTACAGTTTTATTCAAGTAATCCGGGACAGGAAATACTCCAGCTGTAGAAATAAATTAAAATAATCAAAATATATATAACATGTGAGTTTATTTTTTCAGTCTATAAAAATGATACATATATATTTTTACTGCTAATTTAAAAAATACATAATAAAAAGGTATAAGGTAGAGTACATATAAATTATGTTTATATTATAAAAAGGAGACACTCACATTTAATTTTCCTAAATAACGTAGGTACATGTTCATCATCAAACGGGAGTGTACCACACAACAAAGCATAAAGTATAACCTAAATGGAAAATAACATCAGTTAAAAATAAAACTTTTTTAAATACACAAATGTTTACATTTTGTTTTTTGTTGCCATTTTTATACTATGAAGGGGGATAACATTAGTTTTCATTTTCCATACAAAATGCATGCTATAAATATTTTAAAAACATAATAATATTCTCTTACGCCACAACTCCAAATATCAACTTCAGGTCCAGCATAAAGTTTCCCGGAAATCACCTCAGGTGCCTGGTATCAAAAACATAAAAATAAATAGTATTTTATTTATCATTTTTGCATTTAATAAAATCGTTCTTCCAAACATTGACTCATATAATAATATATTATGTATTGTTAATTCACTATATACTATATGTTAAAATAGAGTCTCTAAATGTCTACATGGTTTGTATAAATCAGTACTTAAAATTAGTAACTACCGCATAATTAGGTGAGCCACAACTTGTTCGAAGGAAATCTCCATCCATCATCATGTTACTTAGTCCAAAATCAGCTATCTTTACATGAAGATTATGATCTAAAAGTAAATTTTCGGGCTTCAAATCCCTAGAAGAAAAAAAAACATAATGACATTTGAGATTACAATCATATATATTTTTCAACAATCACATAATATTGGATTAATGAATTTCATAGATATAAATTTTGAGAAATATTATTTATTATCATACTTTTATTTCAAATTTACCTATGAACAATCATATGTCGATGACAGTAGTCGACACCAGAAATTATTTGTTGAAAAAATCTTCTAGCTTCATGTTCCTTTAGCTGTAAGTATAAACGGTAATCATAATAATATTATGAAAAAATATATAATGGTTAGGTTTTTAGTTGATGAATCCCTTTTCAAATCTACATAGTTATTATTTAGAAATGTGTATACATATATACATGTGTTTAAAAACATTATTTAGACCACTTACTTTTCCATGTTTAACAATATAATCGAACAATTCCCCGCCGCTCACGTACTCCATAATCATAAAAATATCGGTAGGTGTACTAATGACTTGATACAATTTGATTATGTGTGGATGACGAAAGAGTTTCAAATTTTGAATCTCTCTTCTGATCTTCCCTACGACGTCAAGACTCTTTATTTTTTGACGATTCAAAATCTTCACAGCCACTTTGTGTCCTGTCAATTGATGTTCCCCGATTTTGACTTTGCCAAATGTACCTACACCTAACGTTTCTCCAAGTACATAGTGACCAATTTTGACTTGAGGAGGTTGATTTGTACTCACAGGCACTGCAGGAGGGTCCAAAATTTTTGGACCCATAGACATAGCTGCACCATCCAAAACAGTTTTTGAGGTACCTGTACTTAAACTAACGTTGATAGAACCAGAGGAACTCCCACTAGGGTGTCTCTCAGCCATAATTGTATGATGATTTTGACGATCTTTGACTCAAATGAACTTTAGATCCTATATATATACATGGAAGATATGATAAACTAGGGTAATTGATTATTAAAGAAGTATATAAATTATACGGTATAATAATATGTAAGTAAGTAATAATGTGTATTTAATAGTTAATTGTTCTTAAATTGGATTTTGTTACTCACCGTTTATAGCTCTATTATATTATATACATATA
>JAQGBH010004943.1:0-15472 GCA_034698265.1 Sminthurinus aureus
GGGTCATATGCCTCAGCCATCCGATGTGAATCCTGTTTTCCTGTTCTTCAAGATCAAGCTCAAGACAAAAACAAGGAGAAGACAGAAAATGAGTCAAAATCAAAATCTGCTGTTTATGAGGAAGATGATGAAAAAAATGATGAGGATGTGAATTCTGGATATTTGCTCCCTGTGGATCCGTTGGCTTATCAACAACATGGACATTTTTATTTGTGGGAGTGCAACCGCTGTCAAAAAACAATTCCTTATTCGAAATTCCTTAACAAAATGAAGGACATTACAAAAGAGGTGGACCTCTTTTATGCAGGGGATGAATCTTTGTCACTGAAGGAAGCAAAGGAATTTATTAAAAAGTACAAGGGCAATTTCCTTCATCCAAATCACCATTTGTTCCTTAAAACTCGTCTTAGAATTCTTGCCTGCCTTCAGTCTCGCACTGTGGAGCTGATGTCAAAAGTGGACGTTTCTGATGACGGTTTTGAGTCACATTATAATTGTCAAGTTAATGCTCAAATTGGAGCTCTTGTTGAAGACGGGAATCGTCATTGCGATGTTATGATAAAGGTTGTGGATCAAATTTTGCCTGGATTTTCATACACAAAAAGTAAGAAATAATTTCATGATTTTTTTATTACTTTTCATTTTGTGTTTTGTAATTTGTTCTGCTCGCTTAGAAATAGATTGAAATGATTTGATTTGGTTTGATTTTCCATGTATTGGATACCAAAGGAAAAAGGATAATAATAATTATCATTGTTTTTTATGTTTGTTATTTTTTGTTATAGCAATTGTATTGAGGCATTTGGCATTTTTCAAGCAGCTTGATTGGACTTTTTCAACAAGTAATTGGACAATGGATGAGCAGACACTTCGTCAAAAAGTTGAGCACTACCGAGACGAACTGCAACAACTTGTAGACTTTTACAAGCACAACCTTCCATCTCAACGAGGACAAGAACATTGTGAGGAATACGACTACTTCAAGTCTAAACTTGACTCTCTATCAAATACTGTAAAAAATTTGCTTTAGCCTCGATAAATTATGCAATTGTTTTATCAAGAAACGGATGTACTAAAAAATGTACTAAATATTTGTACACCTAAAGAAAAAATAAAAATGTATGCATACAGAAAATTATTTTTGATTCATACTTTTTATTTCCTTTTGCGTAAATTTTCTCTCTTTCTCGTTCTCATCAGCTTTTTACATTTATCAATAATCAAGAATTTTCAAAATACTCCATTTATTTCGTTTGAGTTAAATTCATTCAGATTGGAATTTTGTAGTCAGATTTCTTCGCCCATTTTCAATGAGAAATGAAAAATTAGAACGCAGTGAAAAAGTGAAGTTGATTGTTGTCACTGTATTTTAACTAGAAAAAATTTGCTCCTTTCCAAAAATCAATTCAGCTTGAATTTTTCCAATGTCTAAAATCTTTGAATTGTTTTCATCTTGATCTTCAGTTCCCTTTATTTTTATGGCTTTGTAGTTTTCCTCGGCTCTTTTGGTTTCTTTTTCATCACAATTCGACAAATTTTTAAGAGATTTGTCAGTTTCGCCCATTTTTAGACGACTGATTTTAATTTTAACATTCATGGCTTTTTTGAGCGAAAATCCGTCGAAAGGATTCAACACTTTTATATTCTTTGGATTCAAAATTCTCTGTCCAGCATTTTTGTTGTTGCCCTGAGAAAGTCCAGGAGATTTTGACCGTTTTGATGAAGAATGGAGCTGAACTCTGACTGTTTTTTCGCCGTTTGGTAATTTTACATTGACTTTGTTTCCTTTGGCTCTGCAGCATTTTGGCACGTGAAGACGGAAAGATTTTTCATTGAAATACGCGTGTCCACAATTTGGACAAGAAAATCCAATTTTGAAGTGGGTTCGCAACACATGATTACGAGAACATCTTTTGTCAATCATTTTTTGGTGGCAAATGAGACATTCAAAAAGATTGTAAGATCCTTCGCCAGTTTCAATTTCCAGAGTTTCTAATAAATAAATCATTACATAAGGAATAAGTAAAACATCAAAAATCAAAAGTACTGTGAATGAGAAATGAAGCAAGAGAAAATTCTTACTCAAATGTTTGTCAGCCTTTTCAATTTCCTTTGCTCTTTTTACATTCATATTATTAGGCCGAAATTTTTGGAGCAGTTGTTTTTTACTTGCTACAGGTACATTTTTCCTGTGAAGTTTTTCATGAGATTTTTTTTTGTCGTCTAGTTGACGTTTCCGCGTATCCCGATTTTCTCTGGGATTCAAAACGGGTGAATTTGCTTTCGAGTTTTCATTAATTCCAGTTGACTCACAAGCTTTTGAAATGATTCCTTTTAGCTGCAAAGGAAAATCAAAATGTATGACAAGAATTTACGAATGTGGATTTAATTACAATTGACTGTGACAGTTTTTACGGGAAAAATGCTTTGCTTTCATGTGAGTTTAATTCACTTTTCATTTTCTTACTTTTAAAATGAAGGCCTCAGATTTCGCCACTGCGGATTTTGGATCCAGTTCAAACCTGGTGATTTGACTCTCAAAATCTGCAATAGTTTTGGTCAGCTCCTCAGCAAAACAATGCAAACAAATTTTGGTCACCATGGTTGAATGAACTCTCAGAATATTGATAACAAAAGTAAATGAATAAAAGAATACAAAGTAAAATGAACTTGGAAAAGCTTTTTTGTGTTTAGCATGGGAAATGTGAATCAAAGTTAATTAAAGATCAACTTCAGAGCTACGGAAATCTCACTTAAACTTACATGCGAAACGGCAATTAAGTTTAGAAAAAACTTGTTTTGACGCATATTAACAGCTTTTTGCTGTGTTTTGCGTATTTGTCATTTCGCATGATGAACTTTATTTACAAAATATTATTTACTCCAAAGACAATCTCTCTAAAAGCATAAAATTATTTCAGGCGACGTCCAGCTTTAGCATAAAATTCCTTTAGCTTCCTTGATTTTTGAGTCATGTGAAAACTGGAGCGGAAAAATCAAAGCCTTTGAATTGGTTCGACGTGGTCCGTTCGGAATTTCATCAGATTTTTTATAATTTATTAGATTATCAAAATTTGAGTTATTTGACCGATATTTCAGTAGTTTAATCAAATCAAGCGTATTTTTCTGCACAAGGGGAGTTATTTATTTTTAATGGGTGTGACTTTACAAGTTCTCAATTTTGTGTAAACTATTTGTCGTTTCTATTTGTGTGACTTTGAATTGTGTGTCTTGTGTCTTTTGTCTTGTGTATTTTATGTCGATTTTTGATTATGAATTTTGTGGAATATTGTTTTATTCAATTGTTACTACATTTTGAATGATGAATTTTATCAATTTTCAAATGCACATTTAATTTTTTACTGTGTACAGTTAAAACAAAACAGACAACAATTTTAAAAACCATTTTTGTTTATATAAAAATATCTTAGGGCTGTGGCTGCTGATATTTCATCGATTAGGATTTGTGAGGCAATCTTTCTCCTAATTTTTAAGTCCACATCATTGACAACATATTCAACAATTCATTCGTTTGAGAAAGAAAGAAAAATGGCAAAGCAAGGGAAAGATAAGGTAAAAATTAAATTACAATATATTGCGTAATCAATTTATTTCTTTATCGTACATAAATACAGATGTAAATCTAACCATTGCCAATTTTGTACTTTATCTGATTTGTAACTATACACAAAAGTTTTAAGTTAAAATAATTATCCGTTTAAAATATATGTACACACATTATAAAGATGATTTTTATTTTATTTCCAATACTATATATTCCGATTATATTCTTTCTGTTGAAACAGGAGTCGCCAAGACGAAGTAGTAGACTCAGTGGGAATGTCAAAGGTGGTTCTTTAAAGAAAAGGGTAAATTTTAAATTTCAAACCAGTTTTACTTGCCTCTTTAATCTTCATAATTTTAAATTTCAAAACTGGATGTATAAAATAAATAATAATTAAATTGTTTCCATTTCATCTGTAATCAAATATCAAATTTTAAATAACCATCAATTGATATGCTTTTAAATATTTTTAATAGAAAACGGTCGTCAGTAAAAAGCTTCAGAAGGTGGAAAAAGAAAAGCCGGTTTTTGAGTGTGATTACTGTCATAAACAATTCTCCTGCTCGAGTAAGCTGAAAGAACACTTGGCAGTTCATACTGGGAAAAAAGATCATCATTGTAATCTGTGTGATTTCTCTAGTGCTTACAAACGGCATCTCACAGTCCACATCCGTCGTCATTTGATTGAGCGACCTTTCAAATGCAAAGAGCCGCATTGTGGAGCAGATTTTTCATCATCCGGAGAATTAAAGTGTCATGAATTGGTCCACTCCAAAACAAATAAGAGATTTTCCTGTGATCGTTGTCCATACAAGAGCCATGCAAAGCTGTATTTGACTCGTCACATGAAAAGCATCCATTCTGAATCCCGGGATTTTCAATGTCCACAGGAAGGCTGTGAATATGCTGCCAAAACTAAGGATTATTTGAATCGACACTTGATGACACACTCTGAAAATAAAAATCAAGTTTGTCCTCAACCAAACTGTGGATTCACAACAAAATGGGCCGAATCCTTGAAACGCCATGTGAAAACTCATGTGAACGAGGAGAAAAAGTACAAATGTAATTTGTGTGACTATTCCAGTCATCAACATGGCAACTTGGTCCTCCACATTCGTCGTCACACCCGAGAAACTCCATTTAGTTGTCAGCTCTGCTCCTTCAAATCAAAGGCCAAGAGTGATTTGAACCAGCATTTAAAAATCCATTCAAATGGGGAGAAACGGGTTAAATGCCGTTTTTGTGACTTTTCGACTCATTACCATCGTGGCTTAATTATTCATATTCGTCAACATACGGGTGAAACACCGTACGCTTGTGATCTCTGCCCCTACGAATCCAAGAAAAAGGCCAACTTGAAACTCCACATGAAAAATCATGCAAGAAATTAGAGTAAAATCCTTTGAGCAATCCAATCCAATCAAGAATATAAATTATAAATTAAAGTTATTTAATATCCAAATTCAATAAAAATTAAGCATGAAGCAGATCCGTGTATTTAACATTCCGTATAAAATCAATACAAATAACAAATAAAATGATTAATTAATGTCAAAATCCCCTGATTTCAACTTACTCCCAATTTTAGTAAAAATAAATGTTAAATATTAATCGGACATCATTTAATTTAGTCTTAACTACCCATTCTTGTTTGTCCATGCTCCATGGTCCATTAATGATTATAATTAATTGATTAAAAGTTTGAATAAAGTTTAATTGTTGAAAAGAATAAAGAAGAGAAATAATCATAGTTACAAATTGTATCGTCTTTTGCTTTCATAGTCATTAGTCATAAAAAACATTTATCATTTGTTATTCTGTTTGTACGAGTTTTGAGATTCCTTTAATTTTCATTCTCATCATCATCGTCGGCATCGTCCTTTTAGATTTATAAATATTCAAGATTCAATCATTTTAAAAATATTCTATTCTTTTCCTTAGAGATAAATTCTGATTTCTGATGCTTCAATATTCAACATTCAACAATTGATTTGCCATTCATGTTGACAAAACTTGTAAATTTTAGACACTAATGTTCAATAGAAAATAAAATCCACTGACAACTGTTTTATTGAATTCAAATTGAGTCTCGAGTTTTGAGACTTGAGAGAATTTGTGTATTGTTTTAATTTAAGACTCATGGATTTGATTAGCACAATTTGATACAAATGGAGCAGACGTTTTTCACTTTTTGGCTTTCTTGATTCTTTACTTCAAGCTCAAAACTCTATAAGCGTATAAAATTATTTTAGTCGGCGTCCAGCTTGAGCATAAAATTCATTTCGTTTCCTTGTTTTTCAGAGTGGAATGTCGGAATCGACTCAGAGTGAACCGACAATTCAGGATCTGGCGATCAAATCCGTGAAATTGATGCTCGAGTACATTTATAAAGGAACTGTCCAGATTTTTCTCCAGGATTAGAAAGAGAAAATTGAGCAAGTCTCAAGTTGATAAAATTAGAGGATGAGAAATATATCAAAAAATCCATCCAGCTTGTTTAATTAATTTGAAGTTGGATCAGAATGTAGATTTCTTTGGTGGTTTTTCAAGCGCTCGTTCGTCTTTGAAGCGTAAGGACAACCGGAATCGGAGAATGGACATTTAAAAGGTTGAATTTTCTCATGAACAGCTCGAACGTGTTTAAGTAAATCAGAATCCGTTTTTGTTGTGAAGGAACAAGTTTCAAATTTGCATTTAAAAGGTTTTTCCTTGGTATGAGTTCGAATGTGTTTGGTCAAAGCCTGTGAATGGTGACTGGAGTAGCCGCAGATTCTGCATTTGTGTTTCTTTTCTGAATCTGGACTGTGAATTTTCATGTGAACTTTGAGACAGGGTTTGTTGTTGGTTTTGTACTCACATTTCGGATGCGGACAAATCAACGTCTTTTCCTCGTGAGTTTGAAGGTGCTGAGTCAACTCGCATTTTGATGTAAACTCGCATCCATCTCGTGGACACTTGAAATTTCTCTCATTTGAGTGAACACAGTTCATGTGCCTTTTGATGTCAGAACTAAATTTTGCTTTAAATGGGCACTCGTTGCATTTGAATGGTTTCTCTGGATTCTCCTCGTGAGTTTGCATATGCCGAGCAAAGTTACGTTGTTGAACAGATTTATAGTCACAACTTGGAATTGGGCACTGAAACGGGGTTTCCTCAAGATGAACCGACTTGTGGTGAGTTTTCAAATTTCCTTCAGTAGAAGACGAGTATTTGCATTCGGGTTCGTTACATTTGAACGGTTTCTTCTGGAGATGTGAGCGAATGTGACTTTGAAGATTATACTTCGTGGCGGAAGAATAGTCACAAAGATTGCAACTGAACGGTCGCTCCCCCGTGTGAACTAAGTGATGTCGGTTAAGATCAAAAGATCGGGAAAATACCTTGTCACAGTTCAGATACTCGCAAGGGTGACTTGATTTGGGTTTTGCTTTTGTGGCTTTTCTTGTGGTTGCTTTCAACATGTTTTGTCCTTGATGTTCAATCGTTTGAGTGTGGATATTCAGTAAAAAATTACCAGCAAGTTTAGCTTGAAATTTTAGCTTGCTTTTTGGGCTTCATGTAACTTTTGGGTGTGACTGTGAGTAAAATTCAAACTCAAGTTGTAGCTTCAAATTTTCCTCGTTCACAATCTACACTCTACACAGTTTGTATTCGACGTTGTAACAAGAATATTTTCAAGTGTAAATCAATATCAAAACTCAAAAGCAGTTTTTTCAATGACGGACTAGCAACTTTTTTTATTTTTGATTCCATGTTTTAACGGAATGAATCAAAACTCCAAAGAAGGTTGTTGACAAAACTTGAGTCGCAGTCGATTCAATGTATAAACTATAATAAATTTCAAGGTTCAACATTTCACAATCTGTACATTGTAAACTGTAAACTGCAACACGTCAGTTTAACGTTTACCGTGTATAGAAAAAAGTTGTGGTTGAGAAGAAACTTAATTGATTTGACTTTCAGATTTGTACTTATTTGAATCTCAAAATGGCAGCTCATTTCATCACTTTGACATTTGCAGTAATTTTAGCAGCTAAAAATTGGTTGGTTTTGTCCAAAGAAGTTGAAACTGGATCAAGAATTTTCCTTCGGTCGCCAATAGAAACAACTTTGCTTCAAAACCTTGACATGACCGCGATTCTGGATGATGTGGCGGAAATCGGGTGCTGGATTTATCTCTGGGGAAACATAATGGAAGAGCCGAAAGACAATAGAGAAACTCAGTTGGCAGCTCGAATCGGGCTCCGGCTCATGCAATTCATCCCTACTCTGCTCAAAGATTATTCTTCCATCAGGACACATGAAAAACAGTTGAATGACGGATTGAGTCTGCCAGCTCGTTTGAAAAACCGCCCAAGCTTCATCAGCATGTCTTACTGGACATTAACGCGGTTCTACATACATTGGAACGGATAGCCGGAGCAGAGACGCCGTTGCTGGTGGAATTGTTAAAGTAGTCCAGAACATGGTAAAATATGCAAAAAACCTCGCACTGTGTCGCTCTTTGATAGTAAATCAAGAATGCTCGCTGCCTGAGTATTATAACGTGGGGGATATAACGTTATGGGACAAAAGCGTAGTCTGTCACTTGCAAAATTGGACAGATTACATGTTGTAGCACACACATCTGTCCGTTTTTGCAAGTGAACAACTACGCATTTGTCCCATAACGTTAAATCACCCACGATAATCCAACAATAGCGGCAAAGATAACCGTGATTTTCTTGGAAATATCAGAGCAAGGAAATGTGGTCCACCAATCAAAATACATGGACTCTTTCTCACAATCCGAATCCAAAACTCCCACTCAAATATCAAAGAACAGTGCTGATGACGAGGCGGGCTGTCATGAGGCTGAACAAGATCGAGAAATCAATGTGGTTAATTTAGAAGGAAATCCTCAATTCAAAATATGGGAATCGGCGGAACGATCTGAATACAAAAATGAGCAAGAAACGGAATGACAAATGCAACTCTTGGTGGCAAGAGTCAATAGACTTGGAAGACTTTATTATGGAGACTTTATTATGGAGAACTACCACTAACATGAAGTGGAGCGCTTGGAATCACATCAGATTCATTTCGAGAGTCGAGACTTTAACTTTTACCACTCAATGCATGCTTAATTTTCCTGGTTGATCTTCGATATTCAGCAAAACTTCAATCTTACGAAAATTTCACTTAAACTTACGTACGAAAAGCAAATATAGTTGAGAAAAAAATTGCTTTGATACTTGATACATTGACTGCTTTTTGCTGTGTTCTGTGCAGGGAGCTTTCTCGTAGCCGCACAAATGTGCAAAATTATTCTAGTCGGCGTCAAGCTCAAGCATAAAATTCATTTTGTTGATTTCCTTGATTTTGTTGAGTCACGTGAAAAATCGAGCGCCATAATTCATAATTTGAATTTTGAATTTGTTCGATTTGCGACGTGGTCCATCGGAATATTTTAAGAATAATTATTAATTATTAGCATTACCCAAATTTTGAGTTCAATAAGAAATAATATTTCATTAGATCTAAAAAATCAAGCACAATTTTCTACACAAGGTGAGTTATTTTTAATAATCATGCCTATGAGCATTTTAAATTTTGTGTTTCCGTTTGTTTTTCGTTTTTTTGTATGCTTTTGAATTGTGTGTCGTTATTATATATTATAGAGTTTTGATATCTGCAATATTATATTATTTTACTGAGTTTTGAATTCCTAATGCTGCTGTTAATTTGCAAACGCACATTTCACTTTTTTACTGTACAGTCAAAACAACAAACGAACAATTTTAAAAACCTTTTTTGTTTGCGGTATTATATTTTAGCGTTTGTGGTACTGCAGCTTGCAGGTTTTGATCGTGTAGAAATTCGTGTAGAATTTATGAGACCCCAGATCTTTCTCCTAATTTTGAAGTCTGGATCATCAACCATTTTCTCTTTATTTTGTTCATCTGGGAAAGAAAGGAAAATGTCAAACCAGCAGAAAGGAAAGGTAAAAATTATATTAAACTGTTAATTTGTCTTTCTTTATCATTTATCATGAATAAATAATGTCATTTGTAATTTAAATTCACTGAAAACAACTTTAAACTGTAACAACTGTTAATAATGTGAATTCAAATGTTGGGGTTTTACCTACGTACAACAATAATTATAATGATAGTTCTGATTGTTTCAAAATTGAGTAGGTTTTGAAATTGTTTGTGAGGATTTCTAAAGACGACCGGAAACGAGCTGATGAATTTTTGGTAGCTGTTTTACCACATAACTCAAATGCTTTATGTTTTTGTATTTTATAGCAATATCCAAAAGCTGGAAGTTAAAGTAGTTAACAGCATAAAACTTTTTTGTACACATGTATTATATTATAGGGTTAGACGGGGTAAATGTGATTGGGGGTAATTGTGATAGTTTAATAATTAACCCTTTTACGGTTATTTTTTTCAACTTTTGAAATATACACAATAAAGTCTTGACCTTCCTCTATGACGTGACCAAATTTCAAGTTCCTACGATGAATAGTAAGGTCACAGGAGAGGTTGAAAGTCAGTCACTCAAATGAGATGAAACTCATCTCTCCATCGACTTACTTCAACTTTTAATAAAAGTATGAAAACTTGATATTTTGAACTCCGGTTTTTTCCTAAGCATGTGTTCGAGTAATGAGTGTATCATTACAGTTGGAATTATATTTTGATATCCAAAGGTCTAATTGTAATTAGCACTATCACAATTACCCCGCGTTTTTGCAACTGCGGGGTAAATGTGATATAGTTAATTACAATTAAACAATGCGTTATTTAAACAAACCAAGTACTAAAACGTATTCTCCGGAATCTCTAGATAATGTTTAAACCCAAAAACACCTCAGTTCTTTAATTTTGAAGGGTTTTATTAACGATTTTAGTTTAACTACGATTTAACTGCGGGGTAATTGTGATTGACTTAATTACAGCTAATTTAAGTTATTTTGAAATCATACAAAGCCGGAAACATAAACTATTAGGCCTCTTGAACACGTTTTTAGCAACCATTTGATCATAACATTATTTTTAACTACAATAATAATAATTTTTAATTAGTGTATGTGAACACAAACACTAAAATTGCTATTAAAGTTAATTACAGTTAAGAATTTAAAGATACGGATTTGCTTTTGATTCAAACGTGTTCTAAAAACAATTTAGAGTATTTTAGAGCCCAATTTTGTTAAAAACAATTGCGTTTTACATGTTTTATGGACAATAAAAATGTTGAATCATGTTTTTTTGTGCTCCGGACATTTTTCTTAATTGGCATTAAAATAATGACTCAAAAGTCACCAAAATGCCAAATCGTACTAAATAAGACATGTACTTATAGATACAATTGGCATTTTAGTTTTAAAATTTCGCTAATAGTGAAATCACATATCCCCCACACTATATCACATTTACCCCGTTCGCGAGGTAAATGCGATATATGAACAAACACATATTATAAAGTACACATTATTTATTCAATACACTTCATAATGTAGCGTACAGCACGTAAATACTGTCTTACATAATATGTATTATATTGCAATTATTTAAACAGAACACAAAAGAATAAACAACCTTAAATTAAACTAATGTACTGACGCTGAAACACTTAAATGCATCTGCTTGTTCTATTACAGCAGTGTGCCTTTTAACATAGTATATGTCGTATAGTAGAACAGCAAAACCGAAGACAAAAGAAACTAATAACAAACCATGAACAAAAATCTCTTCAACTTCTCTCAATATTGCAGGAGGAAGAAAAGCAGTTGTTATTGTTATTGTTGTAGTATACATGAAATGATACCAGAAAACGTTCCAGCACTGAGGATGATTGAACTGAGAATCCTGGACCTCTCGCTGTGTGATTCAGCAGGATGCAGAGACAATCCCAAAAAACAAGTTCTTTTACAATTTTCAAAAGAAAACCAAAAAAACAAAAATTAAAAACTTTATTTGAATATTTATTATTTCAAAACAAAATCAAAAGAAAACCAAAGAAAGTTTAATATTTTGTCTAAAAATTCAATATTTTCAAAAGCAAAAAACAATATTTACTTTTTAAGAATAAAAACGCTGTACATTATTTAATTTTTAATTTTTAAAAATTCCGTCTTTTCATTTCTCGTGCACATAAAAAATTCTGTTGTTAATTGTAGAATTTACCACAGAATTTTGTACTCATAAAATCAAGATTTTCTCTTTCATTGTTTTTGTCTTTGTCTGAAGACTCCTATTTTTGTTGCTTTCGTTGCACAATCATGGTTTTTCCTTGGTGTGAGTTCAATTAGAGTTCTCTTTTCATTGGCTGCATAAAAGCCTAATTCGCATTGAAATTTGTTCTCAGTCTAGTGGCTGACTTGACGTTGCTTGAAATTTCCGAGTACCTGTTTTATACTCGCAGTTTGGAAATGAGCACGTGAAGTTTTTCTCTCCTTGTGAAGCAAAAGATGATACTTGTACTTTACCGCTTGAGTACTTTTAAGCTCTTGACATTTAGACGGGGAGTAGCATTTGTGCATCCTCTCTGTAGTGTTAACCGTTTTTTCAGTCCTAAGTCATCGTAGACTGTTGTATCTACTTTTACCTGATTCAGTTTTATGTATCTTTTGTTCCAATATGCATGTTTCAATTCAATTTTAAGATACGCATATTTCATTTTTCAATCGACTCACAAAAAGTTGTCAAGTTTTGTGCTGCTTTATTGTTCATGCAGAAATGTTTTGTACAACACTCCAAATTTATGTATGTATGTAAATTTTGCCACGAATTGTTTTTCTAATTTATGCTCAAAACGCTTTGGATTTTTCATTAAGAATCAAAAATGGAAAATACAAGGAATGTGAGCTGTAGATTTTTATTTTATTTACTTGATGACTAAAAGAAAGTTAAATATAACAGAAAAGGTCTGCTATACTATTAGGAAAAGGATTACAAAGGGCCCGGGGTACTTACAGTTTATTTCTAGAATTGTTTAAGCATTACCAGAATTGAGAAAGAGGTTGACAGCTCAACATTTTAATCCTCTGCGTGTAAAGTCAACAAGCTTTCTGTGAGCTGTAAAAGGTGAAAGGTTCAGAAACGCCTGAGGACGTTGTAAAACTGGAACTGAGAAAAGTGAAGGGCAGGTGTGCAGGTAAAAAGACGGTCAAAAATAGAAAAGTCAACCCGCAACCGCTGTCAATTTCCTGTCATTTCCTTTCTAATTCTGTAAAGGTAACGTCGCTTTGCTACAAATCAGTTCTGCGCCAGCATTTGATCGATCAACACAGGGTATTTTTCCCTCAAGATTTCAAGTATTTTAATTGTTATTCTTCAACCTATTTAACTTGTCCAAAGGGTTCAAGGGCAACCAGTCAGCTGGTGCACGAGTTTTAAATTCAAGCAAACGAAATTTATTCTCCATGTGTTTTTATTTGCCATTTTAAAGTGAAATTTCGCGTTTTTGTTGTTATCTTGTGCATCATTTCAAATATTTCTGCGAAAATAATAATCATCGCTTCATTTATCTTACTCGTGTGCATTAGCTTGGAGTCATATTCCTCGTTTCTTCAAAAAATATGGATAATGCCGGTAAGTTAAACAAGCTTAATCACCTATTTTAATATTAATGAATTCACTTAGTGATAGAGTTAAAATCATAAGAGAAAATGTATTACAAAGTGCAATTTTGCAAAGCTCGCAGGAGACAAACCACTGCACCAATCTTCATGTTTGAAATGTCAAATTTTTTAGTGGTTCTTCGCCTGTTTCCTATGACCTGTCGTTTTGATGAAGTCGTTCATCTTAGTGGCGTAGTTAAAATTACTCGTGAGATCCACGAGCAAGAGAACTTTTTGAATGACAGTATTTAAAAAATCAGTGCTGCCAAACTGTCATTCAGAAGCAGCTTTTTGAATGACGTGATACAGGTTAGTTCAAGTCAAGGCCAGCGGTGTACAAGTCGACCCAAACCTGCCATCACGTGGCTCACACTAGAACTCACACCAAAGAACGGCCGTACAAATGCCCTGAGGTAAATTGTGACCGAAACATTACTTTGCGTTTAATTCTGCGCCGCAAAGTAAATGCTTTCTCATGACTTGGACATGATCAAAAGTGTTTAGTCTTGGTTTTATATTTGCAAATGGGCTTCTCACATTGTAACAACTGTTCAGCGATGTGACTTTCAGTGTGGGGTTCTTGAGTGCCTCACAGAATTTCCCTAACCACCAGGATTCTAATAAGTTATTCAATCCAAAGAAAATAAACCATCAGCATCCTCGCCATTGCCTACATTTGAAGAGGAGCATACTATGCAGAATCCGGAGCAATCCTCAAAACAAATCGTCGAGGAGTGGCGATTTGCAGACTCTTTAAGAACCCAGGAAAAACCTTACTCGCACACACTAAAGTGTGTTAAGGCTGGTGTTCAAATCCACGCCGAGGTGTTTAGAAAAACTCGTTTTTTATTGGTTTCATGTGAGTTCATTAATTTTTCATGTTCCTTTGCACTTTCCATGACGTCCTGTTCGAAACTCGAGGTCAAATTGATCCTGAATTACGGTCAGTTGCATAACATGTGCAGCAGGATGCGGGCTGAATTTAATAATTGTTTTATTCTGGTGAACTTGCTTTAAAGAAGTAACATCATTTAAAGTTATGTTAGGTTAAAACTACGGAAACACTCACGGCCGAGATCGTACGCTGGAGCCATACGGAAAGCGTAGCGCGTTAGCTATATAATACCATAACTTAAAAAAAAACTCCGTATTCGATGGGTCATTAATATGTAGTTTTGTTGATATTCAGAAAAGAACTCTGGTAGCACCACAGGAGGACGGAAATAGCCAGAGTAAATGCTATTTTTCTCAGCCAGAGCAGCAGCTATTTTCCGGAGTAGTAGCTATATCTTTTAGCCGGAGTAATAGCCATTTCTCTTAGCCACAGTAATAGCCATTTCTCTAGAGCGTAACTCAGACCCCGACGCCATCGGATACGGATTTTATTAGGATTTACAAGACTTAGTAACGGTGATCAAAATGCTGTGAGGCACTTTGGGACGGTGGTCAATTATTGTGCCCATTTTTTGGCGTGTTGGATTGTCGTAGTGTCCAATTGTTTAAGTAGCCAATTGATTTCTTAGATTTGCAAGTTTACGAGAAACTTTTCAACTCAAGCTTCTTCATTCCCGCCATGTGGCGGGCGCTTCTTACTTGTTGTGAATAAAACAATAATTCTTAATCATGATTCATAATTTTAAGTTCAAGAATAGGGTTTTATTCATGTAATATAGTGCGGAATATTTATATCACCTGGGGAGGCAGAAAACTGGGATTGGAAAAAGTGAAGGGAAGTTGGAGTTAAGCCTCAGGTCAAAAATAAAAAGGCAAAGTCTTACCACTTCCAAGCATTACCTTTTCGGAACTTTCTAATTTTGTGAAACTTGAATTCGCTTGCATGAAATTAGTCCTGCGCCAGATTTCAAACTATTCAGACGTGTTACTTATTCTCTCAATATTTCAAGTGATTTTAATTGTGTTTTAATTGTGCTTCGTGTACACTTGTTCATCAGGATTCAAGGGAAACAGATTTGCTG
This sequence comes from Sminthurinus aureus, assembly GCA_034698265.1. Taxonomy (NCBI): domain Eukaryota; kingdom Metazoa; phylum Arthropoda; class Collembola; order Symphypleona; family Katiannidae; genus Sminthurinus; species Sminthurinus aureus. The sequence goes on from JAQGBH010004943.1 coordinate 15,158, forward strand.
TTCACAAGTTTTAATTCAAAGAAATCTTAATACTTATGTATTACAGACATGTTTAAACCAGACGAACACATTGTTCGTGACTGCAAAAGAGTGTTGTTTGATAAAAATATTTTGAAGATCCGAAACAACGGTGGTAAAACGGAGGTTCTGGTTGATTACAGAAACTTTAATTCAAGGAAAAATGAGTAGGTCTCAACTTCTCGTATCCAGAAGAAGCATTTAAATGATTCTATTCAAGCTCCGGACAATCATCACAACCAACCTTGTCCAATCAGAAAATCTTTCGGTGAATCAAAGTTGTGTCTCTGAAGTCCC
>JAQGBH010004944.1:0-15472 GCA_034698265.1 Sminthurinus aureus
TTGGCGGGTCCGGTGGTTTCCCGCCGTGGCGGGTTTTTTCCCGCCCGGAAAAAATGGACACTTGGGTGTGTTGTAGCCTACCTTGAACATGTAAAATTCGAAACCCGCCTGAAAAAATACCCCACAGAAGCCGAGATAACAGCATTTACCACATGTGTGTCCAAAATTATAAAATAGAATCGGCTCCTCCTACGAGTGGGAGGGGTTGCTGGAAAAATCAAGGGGCCAGTAGTGTTACTAAGGGCCATACCGAAGTGCTCATGGTACCAAAAAAATTTATAATTCCCTGGTTTTACACAAAAATAATTTTTAGACTACAAAGTCACCCTAGAAGACAAATCTGCTTTTATCGCACTTGCGTCTTATGAACAAATTATGGAAAAAATATATGATAAACCTCATGATGTTGTGAGTTGATGCTGCAAATTTGGAGTCTCAACTCAAAGATTTCCCCAAGAAAGACAACTGAGAACAAATTAAGTCATTTTCTGCTGGATTATTACATTTTAATGTAACAAGCAGATAGATTTTCTTACTCGGCATTTTTATAAAATCCAGAGGAGTTACAAATGTTTTTTGCATGGGTCCTCATCTTCATATGATTGCCTATTTATATTGCCAACTTGTATTGAAATCGGCTTGCAGGATCCTGAGAAATAAAATAAAGCGCGAACCCATTTTTGACGTTTTTTTGACATTTAACCTCAAATATCGATGGTAAAACGCAAAACCGGCCCGTAATATTCTAGGGTTTGACTACACTCACTAGTCCCTACACAACCCACAAAGTGAAAGCGAGTTGAATAAAACTGAAGCTCATAATATGCTGCCACGTGTTTCACGTGGAAAACCTGAATAATCCCAAGGCCAAATTTTTCTCTTCTCTCTTCCCGTCCTTCTCCTTTTCTGCGCAAAACAAGAAGCTTCAATATAAACGTCGATTATTGCTCCTGTTTGTTTTCTCTTCTCCATTCTGTGCAACGTGACATGAAACTATTCCTCGGTTTGGCGGTGCAAAGTGGACAGTAAAACGGAGATAAACGACTCGTGTTAATTAAATTTCGTCCATCAAGCTTTCTTATCTTCATTTATTGACGTCGTTATGCGATTTTGTAACTCGGCAACTTGAATGAGATCTGAAAAGTTACGTTAACTGTGTGGAAACTCATAAAAGAGACCACCAAATTGGAATTGGAACTGGAAAGCAAGAAAATGTTGACCTTTGAAGAAAACCGTTACAATTTTAAGGCGTTTAAAATTCTTTCCTTGTTGAATCTCCTGCCGATTCAAGTTGATCTGGAAAATGGGAGAATTCAGAGGCAGACGAGTAAAATCAGGATTTTCTTGTGGAAAATTTTCTTTTCTCTTTCGGTTTCTCACAGCTTTTACGTGTTGTTGAGACTGGTGCAGTCGACGATGGTGGAGCCGGAGAAATATTTCCGATGGGGATCATTTCATCATTCATTGTGGGTGTGTGGTTGCCTACACTCTGCTCAACTTGACGGGATTTTGCATGTTCGTGGGAAATCCGTATGAGTGCGTCATGATTTTTAACCAACTTTTTGTCGAGAGGGAAAATCCAGTGCAGAAAATGATGGAGGAACTTGAAAACGCAACAAAAAATGTCCAAGGTAAGCAAAAATGAATCAATTTTACTTTTTGTTGTTTGTTGTTTGCTTAGAAAAGAAGATAGAAAAATGTGTTTTGAATTGCTTAAACTTAAGCTTGTTGACCTATTTTGATAAATTGCCGTTTCAGAGACGAGTTTTGGACCAAAATCTGCAACGGAAATTGAATCACCGTCATTCTCGTGATTTCCCATTTCTGGCTCTTTTCACTGGCTACTGCGCCATTGCAGCCACTTTGATCTACTGCATTTTATATCAACACGCTTTTTCCATCCCCCAGAAAATGGAGCAACTGAAAAGGGAATTTCTCCTCGTTGTTCAGAAAACAGTAACAAAACCACAAGCTGCAAATTCCAATCTTAATTCGAATAATAGTTTTCGGGGGCAAACGAAGAGGGAAATCCGTAGAATTCGTAAAGTTGGGGTAAAAGTTGCAAGTTTTCACATGCTCCAGAGAGAAGCCACACCAAATTTTGTTGACTTTGTCTTCAGAAACGTGGTCAATCTACTCGTCACATTTTCACACTAAAAAACAACTACTTACAGTAACTGCATCATTATAACGAACAATAATAATAATAAATATTAAATATTAATATTTAGTATAAACTATAGTCATAACAGAATGTTAATAGTTTTTAGAAACTTACAACTAATAATAATAATCCGCACATTATGAAATATAAAACAACATAAAGAATGACCGGGACTGGATGCGACGCCCACTTTCCGCCATCACGCCGAGGCGCCTAGTTATTGATCTAGCTATTCATTTTTATGCTTTTGACGTTTTCGAAATCTGAGGGGTCCGATTTCCGACCAAAATTGATTGGTAAATTGTATTAGTGGTTGGTAATAATAATAACGGAAAACTAATTTTATGCCAAAGTCTGCGCCCAGAATCAGTAATTAAAATCTCTCGAGTGTTCACAAAATAGAAGTGAAGAAAACGGATGGAACTTCAAAACCTTCAGAACCCTCTCCGCCCTGAATCTCATCCCCATTGAAATTGATCAAGTCACAGGGAAAATTCGGAGGCAGTCGAATAAAATCAGAGTTTGGATCTGGACAATCTTCTTTTGTCTTTGAATTCTCCACTGGCTGTATGTTTGTGCTCGGTTTTTCCAGTCGCTTCTGGAGCCGGAGGAATGTTTCCAATGGGATCATTTCGTCATTCACACCGCAAGTGCAGTTGGCTTCTTGATGATTTTATCCATGGGCTTTTGCATCTTTCTTTGGAAGTGTGAGGAATTTGTGTTTGTCTTCAACTTTTTACCCACGCTCAAAGAATGAACGACAAAGCTGGAGAAGACGGAGAAGTGGAAACGGAAACGGGAAATGGTGACAAAATAATAATAATTAGTCGAAAATCAATAATAATAATTATAATTACGGCTCTTTTTTCTGTCCCTGCGAGATTATTATAATTTTTATTATTATTTTAATGGGAAGTTTTAGATCTGGTTCGACTTCTTTTGACCTGGCCACCTCAATATTCTGCACAGGATCTGGTCGCCCGAACAACTTCAATCAACTGCCTCATCCCGAATATTTTAGTAATAATAATTTTGACCATAAATCCGACTCGACCTCAACTTTGGTACAGTTTTCTCCCGCAAAAGGTCAAAAATCAATGGACTTTTACCGCTCTTTCCTCTGCTGACAAATGTGATCAATTTGCTCGTCTCCTTTCCGCGTTAGGGGGCTAACTTTTGAGGTTATTTGTAATAATAATAAATAATAGTAATAATAATAAAAATCCTTCGTGCAGCAAACAATGATAATAATAATTAATGATAGTAAAATGCTAACTTTGACCTTTGACCTCTAATAACTTGATGACCCGAGGTCATTGACCTGAAGGTCCTCAAGGTGTTCTGTTGAAACTTGTTGAACAGTGAATTTTTATTAAATAGTTAAAAGGTCAATTATGGCCTGAATTTAGAAATTTGCAGTTCTAAATTCTAAATTCTACGTAATAATGAATCATTTTTTCTGGCTTTGATTGCAATGGATGAAGGGGGAAAGGGGGCGTTTTTAATTTGAATATTGAATGCTGAATGGAGTGAGAGGTTAGTGGTGATGATGACCTCCTCCCCCGTCCATCATTTTCATGACCTGCGGAATTAACGACCGGAAAATCACATTTAATTTATGGATTATACGAGTATATTTTATGTTTTATGAAACCCTAATTTAATTTATCTCTCTAGAAAACCTTGAATTTTTAAAATTTATACAAACTCACCATCATGGTTGTTAGCAGGTCATTTCCGCCGCCCATGCCACCTCCCATTCCGCCCATTCCACCCATTGGTGCTGAAATAAGAAAGAGAAAAACATGGAAATTTAACCATAGCGCCAAATCATTATTTTATTTAAATCTCTCTCCTCTCTCTTGCTTTGTTTACTCTTTGACCTTTGACCTTGGTCGTCTTTCCTAATCTTTAATCAAATGTCAAAGGTCAAATGTCAATTTCAGTATCAAGGAAAATTGAATAAGAGTGTACCAAACTGTGGCTTAAAATGTACAAAATAAAATAAAAATAATGAAGAACGTTGTGATTGAACTTACCCATCATAGGTGGCGGCATCATCGGCGGAGGTGGAGCCATATACATTGGTGGGGGAGGAGCTAGTGTTTCAAAGTTCAAAATTTTACTTAATTTCAGTCATTTCAAATTCACAGGGCATGATTTTGAAAAACGGAATTGTCAAACGGGAACATCGAATGTCGAATGTCGAATCATTTGATTGCGTCATAATTATTCAACATTTATTATTATTATTTTACTATTATTTAGTATTTAGCGTACCGTACATTGGCGGCGGGTACCTGTTGAAAAACAGCGGTACAAGTTATTTTTACCATCAATCAAGAATCATAAACACAGATTGCAGATTAAATGTAATAAATGACAAAAGTAACGACTTACATGGGCGGCGGAGGTCCGTACACTTTTCAAAAACAAATAAAAACAAAAACATTTCAATACTTGAAACTTTTAGTGATTTTCAATTTTCGCCTGTCTTTTGAAATTTGAAATTGAAATTTTGAAGCACAGTCAAAACTAGAGATTAGAGAGACTCAAGACTCGAAACTCGAAACTCGTGAGCACATGAGTCAATCAATCAATAATTCCTTTATTTTCTCTCAAGACTCTTGAACTCTTGAACAATTGAAAGATGCAACTGATTTTTACAAACAATGGGACTTTTCTCGTTCAAAATTCAAAACCTTTGTCCCTTTGTAAAAAGTACAAAGTCCTGTGCCTAAAGTAATGGTGATACATTCCTTAGTCCAACTATGCTTCAAAATATTTACTTTTCCTTACTTGGGGGAGGAGGAGGCCCGTAAGGCCCGGGGGGCGGTCCCATAGGCGGGCCATAGCCGGGAGGTGGTCCCATGGGTGGACCTAAATCAAAATTAACACTCCATTTGACTCTTTGACTCTTTCTGAGCTCTGAATTCTGAATTCTAAACCTTTACTTTGTGCTTGGAAATATTTTAATAATAATTATCTGCTTTTTACCTGGAGGTGGATACGCCATCTGGTGTGTGGTTTAAAAAGGGTTCAAGTTGAAGGTGAAAGTGCTATCAAGTGGCAAAAGAGGAAGCGCAAGTGACCTGCCGATTTACTTGTTGATTACTTGTTCAAGGGTGAAATTTCAGTACAGGAGCAAAGAAGAGGAATTCACTGGAGAATTTAAATTTTAAATCATGCAGGAAATTTGTCTTTGAAGATTTTTCTACCTTTCAGTGGAAATTGAGTGTGTGATGTGCGATGGCCAAAGTGAAAATATAAGTGGACTTGAATGCAAAATGCAACTTAAAGAAATTACAAATTGCAAATTGGGAATTTAAAATTGAAGGACAGGAAAACATAAACGGAAGACGAACGAGAGATGAGAGTAGACATAGCAGAAAACAGAAATTGAAATGAGCTTGAATGTTGACAATTGCCAATGAAGCAAACACAGGAAAACAATTTTTAGTAACTATGGCGACACACTTTTTTATTTTATTTTATTCCACATGAATTTATTTTTAGTTCTTGTGTACTGAAAATTGAAATTCCTCCAGGAAAATATTCCAAAAAAAACCTCATTTCAAAGTTGAGTACAGTATTCGGCCATTTTGAATTCAAAATTGATGTAACTGTGAATTTGTGAATTTTGTGAATAAAAACCTACGAAATCTACAGGGAGAAAAAAGTTTGCAAATGTGCGATTTTTCACATCATTTTTAATTGTTTTTTATGTTACTGAAATTCTATTGTAATTCAAAAACTCGTGAATCATGAATAAACATTTTGGTTTTAATCTTTAAAACACCTTTTCTTTCACAAGAACTGTTGCTTCGACTGCAGCTCCAGATTGATCTAAAGGTTTGGAGATAATTGGTTCTTTTTCCAAAGTTGGAAGATAGAAAATTCCGTGATTCCTGATAAAGAAGACAATAGATAAAATATTAATTTCTACACTCGTCCGCTGAAAGCAAGAAAAAACGTTAGAGAAACCTGTGACGTACCTGTGATGCTTGTTGACGTGCTGTCCCATGTAATTGAATTTAGCCTGCGGGGCCGCGCCGCATGTCTTATTTCGGGCGGCATTTACACCGGGACAAATAAAACCTTTAAAGTCCTTCTTATCTCCGTTGATAGAGGCCGCCATGAGGTCAAAAGCTCGGATGTGAGAGCAGAGGTCAGATTTTAGGAGCACACAACCGCAGCTCTAAAATTTCAAAATGAAGCCCATTTGAAATTCGAAACATTTGAACAAAATGGCGCATTTTAAAATTTTTAAAACCAAGACTAACTAATTTAATTTGAAAAAGCGGGTAAGAAATACTAGAAAATTACAGGCTGTCTTTCTCCTCCATTGGGATAAAAGTCAACATGGCCGATGGGCTGAATCATGCCAAAAACGGCGGTATTGGTGTGAATAACATCTACAAATTGGGCGTCATCCTTCGAAATGGGCTGATAGGCGTTTTTCTTGTCCAGGCAAAGGGTAGGGTCCCAAACTGCTGGGTCAAAGCACGGGGCAATTGGGTCCAGGGCGGTTAGGCGCCCCACCTGGCGGTGACCTTCCAAACCTTTCAAATCGGAGTCAAGGGCTAGGTACTTTCCTGCGTAACCCATGGCATGGGCGCCCAAAGAATGACCAATGAGATGAATGTGCCTCAGTTTGATCCCTCGTGACATGAGTTTCCGGATGACCTGTTTTGTTTGAAATCCCACAGCCTGGATGTAGCCTGCGGGCGGGGAGTAGAGTCTTGGGTCGCCCTCCTTTTGCCACATCACCGCCGCACGAGACCAGTCCACCAAAACAATGTTTACTTTTTTCTCCTTTTCCCCTTGGAGGGATTTGTAGTACTTGAAATACTCTGACAAATATTTCCATATTCCAATTTAATTTCCATAATTTCCATAATTTACAAACGACAAATGACAATTGAGTATCGAGTATCGAGTATTGATCAAGTTTTACCATCTCGGAGGCGTCCTTTTGTGGCGACGCTTTGGAAACTGTGGGAAATAATGATGGTGGGTGCTCCCTTTTCCAGCGCAATCCTTTTCCACGGAATGTCAGTCAAGGCACTGAGTTTTTGGGCTGTGGTTGGCTTCTCACTGTTATTTTCATCCAGTTTTATAAGGGCCAAAATCAAAATAAGGTAAAATCCCACACACGACACGCGACGATGGGATTGAAATTGACAATTTTTGTATGATCTTGTCTATTTTTATTTGTATTCGAATTTCAGGAGAGTAGTGATTTCGTTAGTTACCTTGTGTAGAGGATAAATTGGACGTCTTCTTCGGGGAGCGTGGGTGGTGGAATGGGTTTTCCGCTGCATTTCCCGTTGAGTAGTGGAGTCTGCAATCTGGAGTACTAGTGACTAGAAGATGGAACATTCTTCATTCTTCATTCTTCATTCTTGAAGCTTTGTGATCCGGGTTTTCCTCCTGCTCGTTGTTATTGCACGTCCTGAGACTCGCATTTATAATTGCTGGGATTTTTTGGTCGTTCAATCCCTCAAAATTTGCATTGGATTTCTTTTTTCCCCAATTTGTTGGCAGTCCAAAGTTTAAAGTTAATCTGGCTTCTGGTTTTTCATCACATTAAGATTAGAGGCATCGGGATTCTGTTGTTTTGGCATGTGAATTTTAAGCTCAAAACGTCTGATCGTTATGAATTTTGAAGTCTTGAGTCTTAAGTCTTGCGTGTGGAATGTGGAACGTGGAATTTTATGATTAATGACACGTGGTTTCGCTTCACTTGAAACTCGACCCAATTGAGAAATCCCTGACACATCAAAAACTGCCATTGTATTGTAGAAAATCCTGTTCTATGTATGGAGCTTGCATATTGCATATGAATTCAAGCTCATATGCAAATCCTGGTTTTGTCACTGTAATGACTTTTATCTGGGAATTTGTCTCGGATTTTCCTACTCCCAGAATCTAGAATCTAGAATCTAGAAACTAGACTGTAAAATGTAAAATATTTCCAAGAAAAGAATCACCTGGAATCTGGAATCTGGAATAATTGTGAGCTATCCCTGTTTTTCGTACCCCCCGAAAATATTCAAGTCAGTACACCAACATGACCTTGATTTTTAGCAGCTCGTGACTCAAGAATCATGAAACATGAAAAATTCAGAGGGTCTTTTGACGCTTGACGTTGAATATTTTTCAAGAAAAATATCCCAAAATCCAGAATTCTGAATCGCAACTTTTATTTTAAAGCAGACTAAATGACGAATCTGCCACCAGTTTTGTGTGCTCATCCCTTTTCACATTTCAATTCCATTTTCATTGCCTTACACTTGAGCATTGGGCATCTCTACCATCTACAATGTACAAACATGAGCACAAAACTCGGACCAAAAGGACAAAGGGAAAGAAATGGATGAAATGTGATACATTTTCAAAGTCTCGTGAATCCTGAGATTTACATTTGATTTCAGATGACTCACAATCAGAAGCAGACGGAAGATCCAATTACATTTATCGTGACTGGAGATTTTAGACTCGAGACTCGACCAAGACTAGAGAATTGAGACTCGAGACTCAAATCAGACTTGAGAAATGAGAATTGAGAATGAGTCAGATTGAAATTGGAGACTCTGTACTCAAAACTCAACTGATTTTATTTCAAATTCAATCCTTTAGCTCAAATTGAGTTGTAGACTGTCAACACAAACTATCGCATGTCATTCTCAGTCTCATTCTTTATTTCAACTGCTCAGTTGCTCTTGGTATTTCCAATTCAAAATAAAGACGATTTTCCAACGATTGTAATAAGAGATTTGAGATTTGGGGCGTAAATCAAATTCAAGTGTGAGTCTAGACTCTTGAGTCCAAATTTTCAGGCAGATTAGAGTTGAATCATTATAGACTAGAAAAAATCTACATTTTTTAATAGTTTTTCTTTGTCATTTTTCGTGTGCCATCGACGTCATCATGTTTAAGTTTGCAGAGTGGAAACGACAGTTTTTGAGGAGCAAAGTGACGTCAGAGGTAAAATATCTAGGATTTCCAACAGGAAAAAATATCTGTAGAAAATTGTATTTATATTTAATTTCATTGGATTTGGAATTTTTACTCTCCTCTTTTAATTTTTCATTTTTGTATTGAATAAACCAATTCAACTAACGTTGTTTTACATTTCACATTTGACAGGTTGAGCAGGAAAAGTATGAATTTGAATGGCGGTTGAAAAATGTTGAGGAATTTTTGAAGCTTCAGGAGAGAATTGAATCTCCAATTTTCGTCGGAGGACCCAAAAGTCTTCACCAGTGATAATACGCTAAAAAACCATGGACAATGGACACAGAATTAATATTGATGATCAGTTTATTTCTATTTTGTAGTTAACACTCGTATGGATTTAAAATTTGAAAGACAATGAAAAATCCAGTTGACTTTACCTTTCAAAGTGTAATTGTAGATATTTATCATTTTCCCGGTTTGATTTCAATTTCCAATCTAAAAACTATTTACAATTTGTCAAGGCGCCTCGTCATTTCCAAAAGAGCCCGACCAGACGACAACAATTTGTTTCTTTCCCTTGAGCTTGTCAAATTTGGAGCGGACTGGGAAAAGGTGGGAAAAGGAAGACAAGTAAGTTCATCTGAATCCGATTCCAGTTCCAGCGTCCGCATTCCAGAATTTAAAATCATTTCCGTGGGAAAATACCGCGAGACTACAATAGTTCGTACGAAAAGCAAAATACAAAAATACAAAAATACAAAAATACAAAAATACAAAATGCTCAACCATTTGCAGTTTACACCAAATTCAAAAATTAAAAATTTCAAATCTGAGCTTGTAAAAAAAAAAAAAACTTTGTAACCCTTTTTTTTCAACCTCGTTCTTTTTCTTTGCAGAGGACAGAGTTGGAAAGGATTTTAAGGAAGGGGTGCAAATGGGCGCTTCAATTTCACGAGCAATTTTCCTGTTGGGCGATAACGCGGAGGACCGAAAGGATCTGCGACTGCGGTGTGAAATCCTATTTGAGGGTCAGATCAAACACGGACTCACAACCACAACCACAGCCAAAGCAGGAGTTGAAGAGAGCGGGAAAACTGGAAAATCTGGGAAATTTGGAAATTCATTGTCTATGTTTGGGGACGGAACTGGAGAAATGGAAAGAGTTCCAGGTTGGAGGTCAGTTTTCCAGTCCGGTGTCCATTCAGACGTTTCCATAGTGACCAAAACTAAAACTTTTTCTGCACACAAAGTCGTCTTGACAGGTAATTTTTAATTTTCTTCCGCGGAATTCAAAATTTAAAAAAAAAACCTACTTTTATTATTTTTAGTTGATTTGATTTTTGATTTGATTTGGTTTTGTTTGTTTTTGGTGATTTTGAATTTTGAACATTAATTGAGGGGCTTGGGATAAAAAGAGCGTCCGTTTGTTGCTATATGAGTTACCCTGCGCGTACATATACAACAAAGTTTTAAGCAGTAAACAAAAAAAGTTTAGTGTTGATTCAAAATGACAGGCATTTTGTTGAATGTAGTATATCAAGCGGTATATGTACATATATATATATAAAACGTGCCATCTAAAGAGAATACGACTTCTACGTTGACATTTGTATTAAACGAGCATTTTGGACGTCTCTACGGTTGAGACGTTTCTAAATATTTTGTTTTCATCAAAAACAATTTTATATCTCGAGAAAAAAGCAGATGTGCGAACTTACAGTAGTACAAAAACAGGAACTTGACTTGAAAATTTATGTATGCGTATAATTTTGTTCAAATGAGACAATCAATGTAATACACAAAACGCAAATACATCATAAAAACATTTTTAATTTCTAAATAGTTTCAAAACCAAAAATACGTAAAATTAATGCCTATTTAGTTAATTTTTTTTTGTTTTTGTTTTCGATTCGACTTACGAAACTCTTTTAATTCAGTTTCGAAGCGTTCTTTGTCTTCTTTACTTTTATTTATCCAAATATTTCTCTCGTTTTCGTCCATAGTTTTCCAAATTTGAGCACATTCCCTAGCACGGATTGAAAAAGCTTCGAGTGATTGATTTTTATTTAGATAATCATCCAAGTGTAATTTGTATGGAGTTGACCATGGCAGTGGATACGAAGTTTGATTTTGGCTACTTTTCTCTGGATTTTTGTTTTCCTTTTTACTACTACTGGACGCTTTCGGACCTCGTTTACGCGTCGTAGTTTTTTTACTTTGAGTGGAAGGTGCAGAGGGATTTGGTGATTTTTTTTCTACTTTTTTTTCATCTGCATATAGAATGTCAAAAAATATGCAATTTTCATGCAGCGGAACAGCCTCAAGCAGATGTTTTACACAGTCGAATTTGGCGGAGGCGATAGATTTGTAGTAGTCATTGGCATTTGGAGCGTCTATGATTGCATCTTGAAGATCAAGGGCTGTTGCATTTGACTTTAAGAGTTTATGCCCACGGCCAGCCCCACCAAATCGCTCAGCTGTGTCACATTGTGGAATTGTGCCCAGTTGAAAAATGACCTCTCGAATAGTAGAAATCCCTGCAATACTTTGCAGAACAGACGGGAGGCTCTTTTTGTAGTCCTTGACCTGGACTATTGGGGTTTCATCAGCACAAAGATCATCCGTCAGAGGGTGCTCAACAAAAACAATTTGAAATGGTTTTTTCGGTTGAGCATTACGAATGATTGAAACTACATCCGATGGAGTTGAAACTTTCTCAACTCTACGTTGTAGACTTTCAATTATTCCGAAAACGGCATCTATCGGCATGCGGGAGTGACCGGGTAACGGAAAAACCAGTCGAACCTTGTCGAACCGGATGTTGGCTATGTGCTGGAGATAGGCAAACATGTACTGATTTTTGTTTTGTCCTGCATTGTTATCCATAAAGATAATCAGTTCCTTTTCAGTTTCTGGAATGACATTTTTTACATACCAATCGAGACACGAAATCGTCTCATTGCACCCTAAAATATACCATTTTAAATTTAGGTTATCGAGTTGAAGTGACAGCGTAATAAATAATAAAATGAAGGTGAAATGATTGACATGATCATTTTATCGTAAGTTTGGAATCTGAGGAATTCAACTCGCAGGTGTCCTGCACTCATTGTATTACACACTGACCTAAAGTCCTTGACCTAAAGTGTGTGAATATGCAAAAAAGTAAGTTTACGATAACATGATCATTTCTATTATTTCGCCTCCATAAAAAATATTCTTATTCTGTAAAAAAATGTTTACATAGATCCGTGACCTTTGACCTTTTGTCAAATCGGAGTTACCTTTAGCGGAAAAACTCTCGCTGTATGGAAAAATGCAGGCCTCACTATTTCTAAGATTGACAATACCAAAAACGTCAACCCAAAGTTGGCTCATGAAAAACTCGTCTTGAGTTCTTGTAACTGGAATTGGCATGTTTTGCTTGTAGTCTAAAGCAATAGGCCACCCTATCCCCGAAATCCGAATTTCATGGATTTCTTTTTGAAATAGATCCGCAAGCTTGTGGTGATCCTCAAGTTCTTTTGTTGCCAATGCCAAGTCCTCTTCATTTAAATCTCTCTGAGCTCTTATAAGTTCCAATTTTTTAAACAACCTTTCACAAAGATTACAAATATCTGTTCGAGGAAGTCCTACTCTAATATTAAATTTTGTATGAAAAATAAATCGAAAGTAAGACTCTTTAATATCAGTCGGATCAATATCTGGATTTTCCTCTTTGAACAGTTGATAAAGACAAGGAATAGTGTTGTGAGAATCAAGGTACTTCGTGTCTTGGTTCTGACTTTGGCTGTAATGACTGGGACGAGCTGGGAGGTTTGAAATAAAAGTTCGGACCCTTTCAATAAACTCGTCATTTATGTGACTATGATTTGTGTGACGACCACGGCCGTCTTTGAGACTGGCTCCAAAAATCTGGACCTAGTCAAAAAAAGTAGAGCCATGAAACTCCTTATTTTGCTAAATAGTTTTTATTCTTTTTTTATTAGTAATAATATGTAAGTACCGCATAAGGAGCGCAAACCTTTTTTCTTAGTCTGCTTTGTGAAATGCCATACATCCCAAGCCAAAATTTTTGACAAACTTGTTCTACACCACGTTCCATTTTCACAAGATACACAAAATCCCTCCTTTCCTTTCCGCTCTTATCCGTAAATTTTCTTAGAATTTCCATTCTTCCTTGAAGATAGGTATTTTGTGTTGTTGCGTTCTCCAGACCCCTAAAAATTTGGTACTCCGACTCAAACACCCCGGGTGAAAGTTTATTGTAGCAGTCGCATTTGCATTCTTCACGCCTTTGAGGCTGAGAAGGGACAACTTTTCCACTTTGAGCAATAAACTCTTTTCCTACAGAAAATCATTTGGATAAAACCCCGCCACATTTTTTCAGTATTAAATTTAGTATTTAATTAAACCAATACCTTCTGCTTTAGCTTTTTTCCGTTGATTGACTTTCCATGATTCAGGAGCGCGACGCTTCCATTTTGATTTTTGATTATTAACATTATTTTGAACAACGCCATTGGGGCCATTTGTATTTACTCTCTCTGCTTCCATGATGAAACATGAAATTACTTTTGTGATGATTTAAAATAACGAGAAACGTCTCAACCGTTGAGACGTCAAAAACGTACATTCAGTTCAAAGTTGAGCAAATGACAAAGTAAAAGCTATACACTCTATAGATGACACCTTATATGTATATGCAACGGCTTGCTATACTACAACTCTCGTCAAACTGAAATACATGTTATTTCCTAGGCAGCAGATTTTTTCATTTTTTAAAATAATTAAAATTGTAAAAGCTCTTTTTATCCCAAGCCCCTCAATTATGAATTGTTTGAATAGTTCACAGCCCTGTTTTTGGCGCCATGTTCCTCTCTGAAATGGTGGAATCGGTTGGAAATATGGTGGAAATCAAGGACTTTGATGAGAAAATTGTGGATTTGATGCTTCAGTACATTTACTATGGATTTTTGGAACACCTTCAAGAGAATGCGATGGATCTTTTCCGGATCGCGGACAAATATGAAGTTTCAAATTTGAAACAAGTCTGCGAACGAACGATGCTTTCAAATTTATCCGTTGAGAATTCAATGGACATTTTGACTCTGGCTCATTTCCACAGTCCAAATTCTCTCCAACCAAAAATGGCGCCTTTTCTCAAAGCGTAAGTGTTGAGGGAATTTTAAATGTAAAGTTTCTTCTTTTTCAAACCTTTTCAAAATTCAAAATATCATCAAGTTTTAAGTATGAGCTGGAGACTTTAAATCACGGGGTTTTTCTGTTCTTTCTGCATTTGTTTCAGGAACCGAAGGGAAATCCAGCGTGCAGACTCCTTTAAAAAGACGTGCAAAATTCATCCAGCCGTCATTGCGGATTTCAATATGCTGGTTATGGACTAAAAACCATAGAGTTTACACACCAGCAGTTAAAAAAAGTATCTGTCATAGTTATTTTGCCTAGAGTCTAGAGTATAAATTTTTGAGAAATCAAGGATCAAGATTCGCTCCGAATTTTCATCGATACGAATGCAAAATGGGAATACGAATATGATATTTTATTTTCAATGCTCTCTCACCCTACGCCCTTGATTCTTGGACTTTTGGACTTATTTAATTAACAACATTTTGATGCTTGTGGTTGGTTTGGAAAATAAAAAAAAAAAAATTGAAGAAAAATGCAAATGAAAATGAGCAAGCACAAATCAAATGGAAAATTTTTTTAGTAATTCGTAATTCATTTTCATTGATCATTGTAAAAATCTTTGCTCTTCAATTAGTTTGTCATTTATCGTTTGCGGACATTTTGGGGGAAATAAAGTGACATTTTTATTCATTTTTTGGAGGGAAAGGAAATTGAGCAAGCTGGAAATTCCTGAAAAAATGGGGCAATAAAACAGCTCAATATTTGTAGACAATTAACAATCCGTGCTTATAAAATGGTGATTTAGTTAACAGATCGTCATAAGTTAAAGTCAAGGACGTTGTTTCAAGATCCTCTCAAGTCTCGAGTCCTAATTGCTGCGCTATGCAAAACGGATCCTGTTAAAAAACGGTTTTGCGGCTCCAGTGACTTTTGTCTGGGATTTTCCTACTCCCAGAATCTAGATTCTAGATTCTAGAATGTAAAATATTTCCAAGCAAAATGTAGTAAAATAGCCCGGAATAATAATGCACTATCCATGTTTTTCCTATCCACAGAAAAAAGTCAAGTCAGGATGATGATTGATGATGACCTTGATTTTAGCAGCTCATGAATCAAGAATCCCCGAATAAGAAATATAAGCAGAGTTCTGTTAGGATTTCTTCCCCTTGGTTTTCGTACGAAAATTTCGACAGAAAT
>JAQGBH010004945.1:0-15469 GCA_034698265.1 Sminthurinus aureus
AATGTCTATATTCTATAATCTATAATTCTATAATCTATTTGTATATATATAATCCATTCTGTTTAATCTCTAACAATTTTTCTTCTGTGATACTATTTTTTCATCAATTCTTTCCTCAATGTTTGTGTACAGTAATGAATGAAACAAGCACACGTGATACTCTTGCACCCTCCACAACAAGCACAACAACAACAACCACAACTACACCCATTACACAGTGTACCAGGAATGTTCATTGTGACCAAAGTGAAGCCTGTATACAGAGCGAGTGTATAAACCCGTGCAAAAATCCGGGTATTTGTGGAAGGGGCAGCTCGTGTAGGGTTCAGGCACACAGGCCTGTTTGTTTCTGTCCTCCCAATTATATAGGCAATCCTAGTATTGAGTGCAGACCCTCATTTCAAAATTTCACTATTATTACCATCCCAGACAATGGAGACAGTAGTAGCACCACGGTAGAACCAGAAAGTAGAGTAGACATAAATAATCGTACATATGCAGAATTTAATATCTCCACAACTTTGGGACGAAATGACGAATTTAACCGTAGTACTAGTTCAAGTACTGTGACAACTACTGAAAATATTCTTGATACCATGACTACTACAATTTCAGGGGTTGACATGAATACGGATAGGGATATGCATACGGCTACTGATAAGCATGATGATCATGATAGCATAATAACTATGACAACCACTCCACGTGATACAAAGGTTAGTTCAGGTTCAACATTTACAGATAAGACGACTAGGGCATTTAAATTTCCAGAGAGTGAGACTCCAGCTTATGAAACAACAACTAATAGTATGGTAAGTATAGAGTTTGAGTCGACAACCGAGTCTATGGGAAGATCACCATCACCATCCGCCAATCCATACACCACAACTCCATCCAAC
The DNA here is from genome assembly GCA_034698265.1 of Sminthurinus aureus. Lineage (NCBI taxonomy): Eukaryota > Metazoa > Arthropoda > Collembola > Symphypleona > Katiannidae > Sminthurinus > Sminthurinus aureus. The sequence goes on from JAQGBH010004945.1 coordinate 900, forward strand.
GAAGCGGCTGAGGCTATGAGAAAAAGTACAGACACTCTGGATGAACTCAGTTCTTCTACTGTTAGTAGTAGAGAAAATGAGAGCAGTACCAGCACCACAAGTTCAAGCTCAACTTCATCATCAAGAACAACAAAACCATCAATCACCACAACATCATCATCAATAAAAGAAGAGAAGACAACGACAGAATTCTCAAGATCTGAAGAGACAACAACCTTGAAATTCCAAGTCCAACCAAGTCAAAGAACAAGTATAACGGATGAAAATACCGTAAATACTACGGAAAAGATACCAGTGACCACAACAATGGGCTCCAGTTCAGATGTGAGTATGACAACAATCGGTGATGGTTCAGTAAGAACTGATTTGACTCCAGAAACTACAACAGAAGGAGAAAGAATGATGACAACAACAACATTTTCTTCTTCTCCTTCTTCATCTTCTTCATCACCAAGTACAACTAGAAGTTCAAGTACAACTGAAGAAAGCAGAGAAACGACCACAGAGTCTAAAATGGATCGTCTTCAAACAATGGGAATCACTGAAACGTTTTTCACCGAGTCGACTCTTGTTCCTACAATTCCAAGTGTTGTCATGACAGAGTCAACAACAACCTCTAGCTCAAGCTCTACATCTAGTTCCAGTTCTAGTTCAAGCCCTGTGACCACAACAGAAGCAGAGCAATTGACTACAACATTTCAACCTAAATCCAGAACCTCACTTCATGATAATGATAATGAAGAAACAACTCCTTTTGTCCTCACAACAGAAACTGTAGGTAGAACAACTACACTGAATCCGAATCAGAATGATGATGATAAAATGACTACTAAAGCAGCTTCAACACAGTCGTCATCTCCTTCTTCTACTTCTTCTACAACTGAATTCACAACAATGAGACAAACAGAAATAGAGTTGACAACAACCAGTCAACCATTCCCCACAACAACTGGATCCTTATTCAGCAGGATGACAACATCTAAAATGTCTGATGTTCAAACTACGACCAGTCCAAGTGAAGAACCAACATCAACATTAAGATCTAGAGCTCAAACAGACATTTCCCCAGAAACGACAACCTTCCCTTCTGAAACAGGTACAACTGTTGAAATTCTGACCACTGAAAAAGAACGCTCGCCAACAACAACCGTTTCACCATATTCGAGCTCTACCACTGAAAAATTAAGATCAAGTGTCGTGACAACCACAACTAAATTTGAGGATGAAACTACTCAGAGTCAGAGTCAGAGAGTTCCAGTTCAAACTACAACAATTCGAGATGAAACAACTGTACCTTCAGAAAGAAGTCAAAGTCAAATGACAACAAGAGTGACTCCTGAAAATCGAATCGATATGAATATTGACATTGGTCTTACAACAGAATCACCTCAAGTTGTTATTACTGATTCAACTCGACAACCTTCCAGAACTACGGATTCTAGAAATCTCATCAGGTCCTCTACAGAACAATCTGAAAAATCTAGTCCAGATCCAGACACTGAAGCTCCTAGTACAATCAGTTCCATGGTGATGACAACTACACCATTTTCATCTTCTTCTTCTTCTTCTTCCTATACTACGACTGAAGTTCCATCAACAACTTTTATGGAGCGAGGTCGAACATCTCTGGGTGAGACTACATTTTCGCCCTCCGGAGTTACGATGAGTGAGGAACTTACAACTCCAATGAGTGAAGAAAGTACAACTAGAATTCCCAGTTCAACCTCCACTTCTTCCAGTACAAGTGCAAGTACGAGTAGTCGTTCTATTCTTCCAGAAACTACCACAGTTTTCCAGGAGGAATCAACAACTATTACTTCTAGGGATATGAACGTTACCACAGGAGTTACCATGGTTACCATGGTTACCAGTGTACCAATAATGAGAGATACCACAATGATGGAACTGGGAAATGAAACATTCGAGTCAACTACCCAAAATCTACTAAATCTAGTCAATGAAACCACTACTACTTCCTTCTCTCCTGTCCCTTTCACTACTACTCAAGGATCTGTGATGATGAATCGATCCCAACTTAATGTTGATGTTGAACTGTCAACACCGATACCTACAAGTACAAATCTAGTCAGCGAGAATGCAACTGAGCCATCGAGTAGTAACTCAACAACACCAGCCACAACTGTGCCATCCCCAGTTACCATTTCCTTTGATATTACAACAGAGCCGCAGAGTCCAAATCCAACTACAATGAATACTGTTGATTTGACAACCACAATAAATCCAGAAATGACATCCGAGGGAACCACGAGTTTTCCACCGGCCACTATGATTCAAGACAGAGGTCGAAGTACCATTACCACAACAACGTCCCCATACTCCACAACAATGAGTGGAATACAATTTGACCTCACAACTCTCATCCCTCGGCAAACGGACCGAACAACTACCATAAAACCAGGAGCAGAGACTGAAGTTCCTACAACAGTAAGAAGTCGAGAAATTGAAACAACAACAACTAGTGAATACGACACAACCACAAGACAATTTACAACTTCTACTGCAAATGTAACTCAAATAGTGGCCACTTCCACTGGAAGTACTGTAAATAATACAAGTAGTGATCTACTCGAGACAACTACTCCAATAACAATAATGACTAATGCTTCCGAAAGGAGTGGATCAGAACCCACTACAATGAGAAGTGAAATTCCAACAACTGAATCAATGCAAATCATCTTATCCACGCAGTACAGTGAGAATGATAAGGAAAACGATACCATGACAACAATTAGAAGCAATGTCTATAATGAATATAATGAGACAACTCCAGCTCCAGAACCACTAACTACAACTGAATTTTCCTCAGTACAAACAACGACAATGACTAGTCAAGATGTAACGAGTCAACCCAGATCCAGTATTGAAACTACAATCTCTTCTGTTGGAACTACAATGCAAAATAGCGACATTGAAAGAGGAACAACAACAACTGGATCTTTGATGTCAGATACGGAACTTGAACTCACAACTACAAAATCTGACACAACAACTACTCTTAGACCGATTGTGATTGTGACAACACAAAAATCAACCACAGAAAGAGAAACTACTACTACAAATCAAGTCACTGAAATTCCTGATGAAGGGAGAACAACAACTCAAACTGAATCTGGACAAACAACAACAATTTCAAGTATGAATTTGAGTTCTTCGTCTTCTCCATCAGTTGATGATAATTTGCGGACTACAACAACATCCGCCACAGAATTTGAATTGACAACAATCACGAGTTCAGGTGAACCGAGATCCAGCATTCAGACGACAGTTCCTTCTGTCGAGACGACTCAGAGAGCAACAACTGAAAGTGCTACAACTATAGCAACTGAAGCTGGAACTACGCTGAGAAGTCAAGAAATTGACAGACGAACGATGATTGACATGGAACTCGAATTGACTACAACGGTTCCTCAAGATGATCAAACAGAAACAACAGTCAGACCATCCGTTCTCACAACAACAACAACAACTACTAGTCAACCAATCAGAACAACAACTGAAAGAGAAGAGTCAACGACTCAGTTGTTAATGACAACCGAATCCAGTCAAGATATTTTGGAGCGACAGTCAAATGTAACTCAATCAAGATCAAGTATCGAAACAACTCTGGCTTCTGTAGAAACAACAACAGAAGGCGTTCAAACTACAAAATTCCCTGAAACAATCACCACACAAAGAAGTGAAACTGAAAGGCCAACAACGAGCCAACCAACTGACATGGAATTTGACCTCACAACAGTCGGTGTTGACAAGGAACAAACAACAACTTTCAGATCAGTTCCAGTTTCCAGTACAACACCGTCTGATCGTGTCACTACAATTCAATCACGACAAGATGAAACAACCACAGACTCCTCTTCGTCACCCATAGCAACAACAATGAGTCCAGAAATTTCACAGTCCAACACCAGTCAACCAAGATCCAGTATTGAAACAACTGTTGCATCTGTAGAAACTACCACACTTGAACAACGTGAGCAAACCACGAGTGGTAGAGAAATTTATACTACGATGAGAGAGTTGGATCGTGAAAATACTACGGTTTCTCCTGTTCAAAATGACATGGAACTCCAGTTGACGACAGTTCAAGCAGAAGATGCTACCACTTTCAGACCAATTATCACTACAAGTCAACCTGCTAGACAAACAACTCTTGATAGTGAAACGACCACTGAATTCCCTGGAGATAGAACAACAACAATGAATATTTTGGACCGGCAGTTGAACACAAGTCCATCTCGCTCTAGTGAAGAAACCACAGTTGCTACGACAGAAACTGATCAAACAACCGGAAGGTCAACAGAAACTCCTGAAATTGTCACTACAGAAAGGAGAACAGAAGCTTTAAGTCCTACGACAAGATCGTCTGTAGACATGGAAATTGATTTGACCACTATCAAAAGTGACACTGAAAAAGAAACCACGATTTCAAGTCGTCAAGATGTGCAAACCACTCAGCAAACAATTGAAATTACTACATCTCGAGACGTTGAGCAAACAACGATGACGAGAGACACGAGTCAATCTCGGTCAAGTCTGGAGACAACAATTTCCTCTGTTGAAACAACGACTACAGCCAGTGAACAAACCACAAAAACTCCAGAAGTCTCAACCACCCAAACACGCTCAGAAATTCCAGCGACTACCATTTTCTCCAGAAAAAGTGGTATGGACTTTGAATTGACAACGACAGCCCCAGATGAGGAAAACACAACTCTTCCGTCTTCTCTCACTTCTTCTACTAGTCAATCGCCAGTCCCAACAACTCAAAATATTGTGGACCTGAGCACCGAGACCGAGAGAGAAACCACAACAGAATCACAACAGACAAATACAAGTCAGTCTAGATCAAGCATTGAAACAACTGTTGCAAGTGTAGAAACAACCGAACGGGAAATGACCACATTACAGAGTGAAATTCTGACGACAACTGCTCAAAGTACAACTGCAAGATCGAGAACACAAGATATGGAATTGCAGTTGACCACAACACAACCAGAACAAGAGGCTCAAACAACTTTCCGCCCCGTTCAAACAACAACAATAAAATCCGAACGACAAACAACATTAGAACCGGATATGACAACAGTTTCAACTGAATCAGCTACAGAAAGAATGACCACGCAGTCCATTTTAGACCTCCAATCTTCATCTTCGTCATCCACATCTGAATCAATTACAACAACTGATTTTATGAGACAGGATGAGCCTGCAACAACGACACAATCTTCCATTGTTGAAACATCAACCAGCGGAAGAGCCACTTCTCCCTCATCAATAAGTCGAATTGACACTACTGGGGCTGATTTTGAATTGACTCCAGAACCAACTACTCAATCGCCTCAAACAACAACATTCAGAGTTGCCACTTCATCATCCACAAGTACATCCACTACACAGCCTGAATTCACAACCACTGAAACGGGAACTGAACAATCACCATTGACAACTACATCCTCCTCTTCTTCTAGCAGAAGCGATGTTGTCAGTATGGATTTGACAACTGAGTCTGAGTCGGCAAGTACTCTTTCAAATAGACTCCCGACGACAACCAGTAGAAATGTTTCTGATGAAACCACAACTTTTAAAACTCCTGATGAAACTACTACTCTTTTCTCTGACATCAACCCTCGAAATAACAATCAGTCCTCATCAGTCACAACTACTTCTAGTCCTGAATTGTTCACAACAATGTCCGAAGGCATCATCACTGTTATTCCTGTTTTAATCAATTCCACCGAAAATCCTGAGAATAGACTCAGAAGCTCTGATCAGACAACAGTAAGAAGTGCTGACGCTCAAGCGACAACAGGAAGAGAAAATCTAGAGCTCACAACTGAACAATCAGCAGCTCAAACAACAACTTCATCATCATCTGAAAGGAGTAGCAGCAGTGTGAGACCTTCTATTCCTACTACAACTACAAGTGAAGGAGAAAGTGAAACAACAACTTTCCCTTCAGGAGTGAGTCGAAGTGATTTGACCACTGAACCTGGAACCATGACAACAATAATTCCAGATCCAAGGAGTCAAACCAAAACTCCAGTTCCTCAATTCACAACTACAGGAAGAACTGCTAGTGAGGACACTTTGACTACAACTTTTATGCCTCAAGTTGACAATGAACAAACAACAATAACAACATTCCGATCAACTTCCTCAACTGTTCAAGTTCCAAACACAACTCCAGTTTCACAAGCTCAGGATATTGATCTGACCACCAGCGGTGAAAACGAAATTGTCAGAAGTACTGAAACGGCGGAACAGACAACGCAGGAAACTACTTCACAAACTCTAGTGTCTAGATCTGACTTGAATGAAACATTTACAACTTCCATGCCGTTGGAATTAACTACTACTACTGAAAGTAATCTGGCCAATAGAACTTCTTCTTCAACTGAGATGACTAAAGAAGAAACAACGACTAGTCCTTCTCAAGAAGAAACAACGGAATTTAAAACTTCTACCGTTCCTCCAATTACAACTTTATCTTCAATGTCAGAGAAGGTGACAACAATCAGTCCGGATGTGAAAGAGACAACAATGTCAGAGACATTTGAGCTCACGACATCCAAATCTGAAGATGTAACTACACAAACCAGCTCAAGCTCAAGCTCAACAGTCAAAACAACAACAACAACAGCGTCTCCACAACCAATTGACAGAAGAACTGATATTCCTGAAACAAGCACAGAAATCACTTATGACGTTGTCACGGAAACTTCCATGAATGTCTCGTACAATATTGAATTTCCTCATGTCGTTCCCTTGACAACAACAACACAAGGGCCAGCACAAGTCCCCACTACAACAATTTCCAGTAAAGATCTTGAGCTCACAACTTCAATCAATGTGGAAACAACAACAGCAACAACAACAATTGTGAGTCAAAACATAACATCAACGTCCGAAAGGGCGACAACACAGAGTGGAGTTGTAAATGATGAGATGGAACTCACCACTCCTCAAGAAAGTGATTTGACAACAGTTAAATCTACCACAAGAGAAAGTACGAGTTCTCCAGAACTACTGACTACAACTGAATTTTCTCCAGTACAAACAACGACAATAGTAAGTCAAGATGTAACTGAATTTAATACGAGTCAACCGAGATCCAGCATTGAAACTACAGTGTCTTCTGTCGGAACCACAGTGCAAAGTAGCGACATTGAAAGAGGAACAACAACAACTGAATCTTTAATGTCGGATATGGAACTTGAACTCACAACTACAAAATCTGAAACAACAACAACTTTTAGACCAATTGTGATTGCGACAACACAAAAATCAACTACAGAAAGAGAAACCGCGACAAATCAAGTCACCGAAATCCCTGATGAAAGACAAACAACAGCTCAGACTGAATCTGGACAAACCACTACAATTTCCAGTAACAACTTGAGTTCATCTTCATCTTCTCCATCAGTTGATGATAATTTGAGAACAACAACATCCGCCACGGAATTTGAACTGACAACAACAATCACGAGTTCCGGTGAACCGAGATCCAGCATTCAGACGACAGTTCCTTCTGTTGAGACGACTCAGAGAGCAACAACCGAAACTGGAACTACGCTGAGAAGTCAAGAAATTGATAGAAGAACGATGATTGACATGGAACTCGAATTGACTACAACGATTCCTCAAGATGAGCAACCAAAAACAACATTCAGACCATCCCTTCCCACAACAACAACAACAACAACAACAGCAACTAGTCAACCAATCAGAACAACAACTGAAAGAGAAGAGACAACAACTCAGTTGCCAATGACAACCGAATCCAGTCAAGATATTTTGGAGCGACAGTCAAATGTAACTCAATCAAGATCGAGTATCGAAACGACTCTGGCTTCTGTAGAAACAACAACAGAAGGAGTTCAAACAACAAAATTCCCTGAAACAATCAGCACACAAAGAACGAGTGACACTGAAAGGCCAACAACGGGACAACCAACTGACATGGAATTTGACCTCACAACAGTTGGAGTTGATAAGGAACAAACAACAACTTTCAGATCAGTTCCAGTTTCCAGTACAACGCCGTCCGATCGTGTCACTACAATTCAATCACGACAAGATGAAACAACCACAGACTCCTCTTCGTCACCCATAGCAACAACGATGAGTCCAGAAATTTCTCAGTCAAACACCAGTCAACCAAGATCCAGTATTGAAACGACCGTTGCATCTGTAGAAACAACAGAGCAAACAACTCTAAGAGATAGAGAAAAGGCCACGACACTTTCTCCAGTTCAGAGTGATATGGAACTTGATCTAACTACAGTCGCTCCTGATGAAACCAAAGCCAAGACAACGCTCAAGCCAATTTTTACTACTAGTCAACCGGAAAAAACCACAGAATCTGAGACATTACTCACAACTACAACAAGAAGTGACATAGAAAAAAGTACGAGTCAACCTCGTTCAGGAACTGAAACCACCGTTTTACCTGCAGAAACAACTGGAAGGTCAACAGAAACTCCTGAAAACATAACTACAGAAAGGAGAACTGAAATACCACGACCTACAACAAGATCGTCTGTAGACATGGAACTTGATTTGACAACAGTCAAAAGTGACACTGAAAAAGAAACGACGATTTCAAGTCGCCAAGATGTAATAACGACTCAACAAGCAATTGAAATAACTACAGGAAGAGATATTGAACAAACTACTATAAGACGAGACACAAGTCAATCTCGGACTAGTATAGAAACCACAGTTGCTACAACACAAAATGATCAAACAACGACACAGTCACCTGAAACTGCCACTACCGAAAAACTAACTGGAGCTTCAAGTCCTACGACAAGATCGTCTGTAGACATGGAAATAGATTTGACCACTATCAAAAGTGACACTGAAAAAGAAACCACGATTTCAAGTCGTAAAAATGTGCAAACGACTCAGCAAACAATTGAAATTACTACATCTCGAGACGTTGAGCAAACAACGATGACGAGAGACACGAGTCAATCTCGGTCAAGTCTGGAGACAACAATTTCCTCCGTTGAGACAACAACTACAGCCAGTGAACAAACCACAAAAACTCCAGAAGCCTCAACCACTCAAACACGCTCAGAAATTCCAGCAACTACAATTTCCTCCAGAAAAAGTGCTATGGACTTGGAATTGACAACGACAGCTCCTGAAGAGGAAAACACGACTCTTCCATCCTCTCTCACTTCTTCTACTAGTCAATCGCCAGTCCCAACAACTCAAAATATTGTGGAACTGAGCACAGAAAGAGAAACCACAACAGAATCACAACTACAGTCAAATACAAGTCAATCAAGATCCAGTATTGAAACAACAGTTGCGTCTGACATTTTAACAACCGCTGAAAGTGTGACTGGTAACTCGAGAACGCAAGATATGGAATTGCAGTTGACCACAACACAACCAGAACAAGAAACTACAGCTCAAGCATCACAGAGAACAACAACAGTAAATTCTGAACGACAAACAACATTCGAGCCGGATATGACCACATTTTCAACTGAATCAGCTACAGAAAGAATGACCACTCAGTCCATTTTAGATCTCCAATCTTCATCTTCTTCATCCAGAACTGAGTCAATTACAACAACTGAATCTGTGAGACAAGATGAACCTGCAACAACAACACAATCTTCCATTGTTGAAACATCAACCAGTGCGAGAGCTACTTCTCCCTCATCAATAAGTCGAAATGATACTACTGAGACTGGCACTGATTTCGAGTTGACTCCAGAACCAACTACTCAATCTCCTCAAACAACAACATTCAGAGTTGCCACTTCATCATCCACAAGTACATCCACTACACAGCCTGAATTCACAACCACTGAAACGGGAACTGAACAATCACCATTGACAACTACATCCTCCTCTTCTTCTAGCAGAAGCGATGTTGTCAGTATGGATTTGACAACTGAGTCTGAGTCGGCAAGTACTCTTTCAAATAGACTCCCGACGACAACCAGTAGAAATGTTTCTGATGAAACCACAACTCTCAGAACTCAAGATGAAACTACAATTTTCTCTGACATCAACCCTCGAAATAACAATCAATCCTCATCAGTCACAACTACTTCTAGTCCTGAATTATTCACAACAATGTCCGAAGGCATCATCACTGTCATTCCTGTTTTACTCAATTCCACCGAAAATCCTGAGAATATACTCAGAAGCTCTGATCAGACGACAGTAAGAAGTTCTGACGCTCAAGCAACAACCGGAAGAGAAAACCTAGAGCTCACAACTGAACCATCAGCAGCTCAAACAACAACTATTTTTGTCCCATCATCAGCACCATCTGAAAGGAGTAGCAGCAGTATGAAACCTTCGATTCCTACTACAACTGAAGGAGAAAGCGAAACAACAACAACTTTCCCTTCAGGAGTAAGTCGAAGTGATTTGACCACTGAATCTGGAAGCATGTCAACTATAATTCCAGATCCAAGAAGTCAAACCAAAACTCCAGTTTCTCAAACCACAACAATGAGATTAGTAAATGAAGAAACTACAAGTGGATTAAATGTTGATATGGATTTAACTACAGAGCCAGCTTCAGTTACTTTGCGCTCAAATTTGACCACAATAGTTACTCTAAGGCCAGCACAAGAAAATTCAACAGTAGTTACTATGGGAACAGCAACAGAGATTTCAATTTTCACCACAACACCTCTATCAAGGCCAACTACTTTAGCTCCAGAAGATAAAACAATGAGCATAGAACTCACCACTCTTCCTGGAATTGAAGAAACAACCATATTTCCAGATAACAGAATTCTCACAAGCTCATCAACTCCAACTTCATCCTCAACGTCGACTTCAAGATCAACTTCTACTGGTGTACCACTCTCTGATTTGACAACTAGTAGCACTGGTAGTAGTAGAAGTAGTGAATTAGAAACGACGACATTATCTGACGAATTAATAACTGTTAGGACAACGACTGTAGGAATTATGATGTCAGATGAGGCTGTACGTAATTCAACTTATCCAACCTCTCAAATTAGACGTAGTGACGAAGACTATAATACTAACTGTGATTTTAATGAGGATTGCTCTCAATCTCGGAAGTGCATTGAACAATATTGTCTTGACCCTTGTCTAGTTTATCCCATTTGTGAAAAATCATGTTTTGTTAGTAATCATATGCCTGTGTGTTCTTGCCCGATCGGGTCGGCCTCGGCCACTCGGAGAAATTGTACAGACGAGGTCACTAAAGGTAAAAAAACAAGTTTTGAAGATAGCAAAACAAAGGCTTCATTATAGCAAAGGCTGGCCGCTATAGTGAGTTGTCATATTCATAGACGCAAACAGCTGTTCCAATTATATTTATATATAGTTAGATATGTGCGTATTTGAGTTGATTTTTGGGATGCCCCAAATTTCATTTATGCAGGCATGCAAACGCCATAATTATTTATTTATTTATATTTTTTTTAGCTGAAAAACCAAGAATGAAATTAGTTATTTGTTTTATTTATTTTCCATTAAAACTTTTCAATACGTTTTTAGTTTGTAGCCAAATATAGATAAAATGGCATCGTCAAATTTTCATGCCAAGCCAAGCCAAACAATTTGCCAAAGTTAAAAAAAGTAAAGCCTTTCGTTTTTGCATGTGGACATTTTTGTCCTCGCATATTTTTTTTGCCCAGCCTCCAGAAATTGAATGGCAATAAAATAATTATTTTGTCTTTGTCTGTTGCCTTTCATATGCTATAGTAAGCCAAAACTATGTTGAATAATTCAAGCTCAAAGAATTTTGAATTGTGGTATTGCGAGAATGAACATGCCCTGAAAAATCCAATAGTTAAGCACATGTATACTATACTATAACGATAGTATAGTATAGTATACTATGTATACTATACTATCAAAAACAAAACATTAGCATTCGCATAAATTATATCCATTCCTACACTAACAAAACTCCTTCCATTACCAGTACACAAAAGCTTAAAAAAATATCCTCAAATGCCCTGCACACACTAACAGCACATTTCCACACAGAAATTTTTGCTTCAAACTGCAAATAATGATGTTATACATATTACATAATATGTGTGTACTTTTTCAGCAACGAACAAAGAAATATGACAAATCTTTTAGGTTGTTTCTGTTAAAAGGAAACAAAAAGACAATTATTTTTTACAGGGCAACATCTTTGAGAATCAAAAATCAAAACTGTATCTATATGTACCAATCATGCAAATCTTTTTTTTCTTACTTTCTTTGACTGTCCTCTATCTTTTTTTTCTCCAGGAAATTTTTCTTCATCTTTTTCTATATTCTTTTCCGGAAGAAATCATTAACATAACACTCAAACCAAAAAATGTACTTACAAACAACATGTAACATCAATAATTCATTACCATTTACAATGAACTTACTTTTTACTGTATTTACAGCATGCATAATATATTTACGACAACATAATATTTTTCATGTTTTTGGTGGTATATTCACTATTAAAAATTACATGTGCTACATTTGATTGTGTACATATATTAAAATCATGACGGACTAATAATATTATGAGTAAAATAATATAATATTAAACGATGTGTTGGCCGAAAAAAATAATTTACTCACAATTATTATTGATCATTGATCATGTTGCAACAATAATATATAACGAGAGAGTACATAATACAAATGATAAAAAAGCTCTCTATGACCTCAAAATTGACTTTACCACAGCTTTTTATAAACCTTTTTTTAATTTGATTTAATTGAAATTATTATTTTTACCTGACTGGTTTTATGCTAACTATTTTTATCATAATAATTATATTATGTTTTGGGATCTTTTGTAATCAGAATAATCATGCTGATTATTTTGCATGAGTAAAATTATAAAATAATATTTTGATACGCGTAACAAAAGTATCAGTCTTCCCTATATTTGTAATCCATAATAATTATTTTTACTTATGAAAATAATCGAAAAAAGCTCTATTTTACTACGAAAATGATAATAATATAATACAAATAATAATATATTAAAGCAGCATTTTTAGCTTAATATTTGCAAAAAAAATACTTAAAAAAGCATGATACAAAAGCTAATAATAATATATAATATTTAAAAAACTCAATGCCATTTTGCTGAATTTACACTGAATTTGAAATTTTCAGTTCCAGCGTATACTAATTGACTGTTATCTATTTTTTCAGGGGATTGTCGATCAAACAGTGAATGTCCGAGCAAACTTTCCTGTATCAATGGACTTTGTGGTGAGTGTCATCTTTACCAAATGTCAAGGGTCAAAAAGGACCAGGAGAATTTTTCTACCCAAATTTTAAAAAAAACCAAAACTATAATTTTTTTTGTCAATTTTTACAGGTGATCCTTGTAGAGTTTCTAATCCATGTACAAAGGATCAGGAGTGTGTTGTTGAAGGTCATACTTTGACTTGCGTGTCCAGTAAGTATCCAAAAATTTTGCATTTTTTGTTTCAGGGTTTTTTGCATTTACGTGTACATCATAAAATGCGCACATACCATAATATATATTCATAAATTATCCAGGTCCAAAACGAAATTGCAATTGCCCCGCTGGAACAGTGTGTAATCCCTTAACCGGTGCATGTAATCCAGGTACGATACGAATGAAGTTTACTCAACTTCATGTGATTTTCTTGTCATTTTCATATGTTCTAAACTCTAATGATAAAATGAATAACTAGAATTAATAATAATATATGATAAACCCAAAGCTCAGAGTTTGATGCCGTAAAAAAGCAGCAAACTTTGAGCTTGACTAATAGCTATATAATAATTTAATATACTTAATAAGATTAATTAATGAATATAATATAATGATACTTAATAATAATAATGGTTGTGAGTGTGAGTGTGAATGTGTGTGTGGGGAATGTGAGTGTACGTTTATGTGTATAACAAAAATATATATGTAAACAAACAAAAAAATGGGTATCTTCGATTAACTTATTAAAACAAAACAAAACAAAAAACAATATTAAACAACAATGTGGGAAATCATCATCATGATCAACAACAACAAAACAACATTAACATCTATAATACACGGAGACAGAAAAGAGTGGAAATTTGGGGGGAGAGGTACTGATAAAATTGGAGATGGAGATGGGAGAGAATCTCAAAATGGATTTTCACACCTTTATACATTCTCACTAACTGATCTCACAGGTTAACTCTTATACATTTTACAATTACACAAACTCATTTATTTATAATAATATTCATTTAATGCTCATTCATTCATATATGATTGAAAAATAATATATTTTTTTAATAATTAATCATTTTTACACTGATCTCACAAAAAAAAGATTCTGTAATTGATCTCATGTTTTCAGCAAAAAGTAATAACTCATTGATATTTTTTTAATTCCTTCATTTTCTTTCTCTCTTAATCAGTAATAATAATGTTTAATGTTGCATTAAAAATGTGCAAGCTTATTTTTTTCTGTGATATCTTTTATATATAATTTTTGCTTTTTATGATGCGAAGCAGCATATTGCATTCGTGCTGTCTGTGTGTCCGTGGACAGTTTGAGTGCGCTTAGCGT
>JAQGBH010004946.1:0-15468 GCA_034698265.1 Sminthurinus aureus
CATTTATTTCGACCACTTTTCGGACACACACACAAACAGACACACAGAATTGCTGCTTTAGAGAAGTATATGATTATATGGGTTGATGAGGATGAGCAGAGAAAACGTGCAACTGCAATCAATCTGTCCAAATCCGAGATGTACAATGTACATGCATATAAAAATTTGCACGTGTATGGTCGATGGTTGATGCTTTTTCTCATACTGTATGCAGAATGGAGTATGCACATTGGACATTGAACATTGTACAATTTGTACATTGTACTTTGTACATATTTCATCATTCAGTCCTGAGTTGTGAGTCCTGATCAATTTTGAAAAGGAGAAGAGGAAACAAATTTTTAAATTAATGTTCGGCGTGCAATTTAAGATTCAAGTGCTGGTAAAACATTACGTATTATGTATCTTCAAAATGCCACTCACAAACCGATCCATAATGCAATATAATATATTATCATAAATATTTTGCTCACTTCCAAAACGACTGACTACTTTTTTTGGGAAGAGGTAAGAAAAATGACGGAACGCAATTACCTTCTACCTTCACAGATCACAGATGCATCCAAGATATTCAATCCAAGAGATTTTGTAATCGTGGTAAAAAAAAAACTTGAAGAGAAGAGGGAATTGTGAATTCAGATTTCAGATTCAAACCAATTAATAAAAATGGTAATGGATGATTTGATTACACATTGTCCGTCGGATAATTTCCCTCGACGCATAACACTTTTCACTAACGACCAATTAATTACAGTCCAGACCGTCCAGTCGACGCCTTGTGAGGAAAAAAACAATGAAATGAAAACTAGTTCCACATTATAGCAGCGTCCAGCATCCAACAGACAGATAACTCATCTGATGCGCTGAAAAATAGACAATAAGCTTTGCTATATATATTCAGTTTATCCATATTATCTAAATGCTAACGCTTTTTAATCAGAACTCGCAACTCAAAATATTTCAAAATTAAACACATCTTTACGTTAAAAACTTGTATTACTAATAATAATGAATACTCCGTCCGAGTAATTTTACAACTTTTAAGGACAAAATATTGTAGAAACATAATATAGACAAATCTGTGATAGATCAATACTTGCTACATGTACTTCCATTTACATCAAATCACATTTACTTCTGTAGATTCTTCTAGATTCTAGAATCTAGATTCTAGAATCTAGATTCTAGATACATATCAGATTTCAATCCACCATTCAGAATTCACACATGCAGTAGAGGAAGGTGAGAAGAAAGAAACCATTATTTGTTCACCTCGCTTTTGAATGTCATGAAGCGTTTTGTACATGACGGATGGGTTGACAATTCCCAATTCCCAAGTCCAAGTTCCAAGTTCCAAGCACCAAGATGTTTACCTGAAATTAGATAATCAGGTCGGCTGTCTTCAAGTCACGATCCAAAAGAGTCCTTTATCAGGTTTATAAACTAAACTAAAGCAAACTGCTCTTGTACGATTTACACTGTGTACTGTGAACTTTACGTCGTACGTCGTACTGCTTGTTGTTTGTATTTTGTGTCTTATAGTACATGAGCACATACATCTTGGCCACTCCATTCATGAAGACAAAGAAGAGTCATAAAATAAACCACAAGGGCTACTGCCTTGCCTTGCAATTTGAGTCACTTTTACCATACCATTTGAATAATAAATAACATTGTTTGTTGTGGACAAATGATAAATACTGCTTACTCAATACTCCATAGTGTCTAAGATATTATTATTCTTTCAAAATGTTGCATAAAAATAAAGAAACGAAAATGTAAAACTTTATCTGGAGATCACAAATTGACTTTGCATATTTATTATTATATTATTATATTGCCGTGTTGGTTAATGTTCCCACTAATTCATGAAGCTCCGCACTATAGCAAATACTAGTATCTTTGTCGTTTTTTAAATCCACCAATATTTTAGATTCTAGATTCTAGATTCTAGAGCATCAAATCACCTTCAAGAGTTTAAGTACCGATTTTAGACGTGTAGCAAGTTTTTCCATAAAAGGCACATGACAAATGATGCAATACACCATTTTACATAATACACAAGATAATAAAAACTTTTGCAAAATGCGAAATGAGTTTGAATTAGATAAATTGGATTCATCTGTGAAAAATGGATATTATTTTTCAAGTACCAAATTCCAAATACCAAAGGCTCGCACACAATCGCACGTAATAAAATTTGAACGACGGTTTTACTTTTGCTCAACTTGTGACTTGAGAATTGAGCACTGAACATTGAGAATCAACGCCAACCTTTAGATTTTTTGACCACCGCACCGTTAATTCGTCTTGGACGTGACTTTTCCTCGTTTTTCTGGTCTCACGAACATTTTCTATTTTCTTGAAGATCTATCTTGTTTCTTTCTTTATTTCTTTCTGCCTATCTTTCTGTGTCTGTTGTGGACTGTTGTCATTCTGTTGTTTGTAGCAAATAAGTAGAAAAAACTGCGGGGAGATGGTCGAGGATGAAACCGTGAGATCAGACATGAGACCGTCAGACTTTGAGCCTTGTGCTTTGTGCTTGGAGCAGACGATCCACAATCCACAGTCCACAATCCTCATCCTTCACTTTTCAGTATTCAGTAGTCAAAATGTGAATTATATGCACATGTTACATGTTGTATGTTGTACTATATGTTTAGTGCTAAACTTGTTCTGTGGCATGACTATGAGCTGTGAACTGAACCATAGAACTACATACACAAGAGAAAAAAAAGAAACTTGTATGAAACTTACTTCATTCTTCATCTCTTCCTTCGTAACCATTGACCATTGTTACGTCCACGTATTCATTATGCACCTACCTATTACCTATTATCTATTATCCATTATCCATTGTACATGATTGCGAAATGGACGTCCGTCAAACTGAGGGACTTTTATGAACCCTATTTATCTTGAAGAATCTTGACCACGTTTTCACATATTAATGGACATTTGGTTCTTTCTTCTTTCTCCTTTGAATCTCCTCTGAACCAACTAACTCGGACTAATCCGTTGGGAAAACAAACTAATTTTTCAGGAAGGATTAAAGGATTTCCCCATTATTGAGGTGACAGAAGGGTCATGTTCAAATTCAAATTACGGCTCAAAATGGACAAAACCAAGTCAAAAAATACCGGTGTCCACTATTCACTATCTATTTCAACTGTAAACAGAGTTCTAGATTCTAGATTCTGAAGTTTTGAAAATCTCCACCCAAACACCAAACACTAAACACCCAAGTCCAAAATTCTACGTCGTTTTCAGCTTTCACAAAAGGGACAAATGTAAAAATGATTTCTTTTTTAAATTTAACAATTAGAATAGAATAGAAAAGAACTGAAAATGGATTGAATGAATTTCCTCCTTTCGGATTTGAATGATCGATGAGGGATAAACTATACCGGATCAAAGGTGAAGAGTGAAGAACGTGCAAGAATCCGAATTCCAAATTCGTAACATTGCATACAAAAGAAAGTTGAAGAAAAGTGTGTAAACTTGATGCATTGCACGCTGGACTTTGGACTTTGGACATTGCAAACAAATGGAAAATAAAACAGATTAGCAAATAATAAATACCGGGAAACTCAAGAATCCCATATTGAAAACTGTTGTACATTTTTAGTAAAATTTAAAAAAAAAACTATTATGAATGGGAAACTTGAGATTTTATATCATGAATCATAATCATAACCAATGACTGTGTTTCTGTATAAAATATAAATAATAAAAAATTGGATGTAAAATGTAAACCGACACCAAAAAATGAACATCACATAACAACAAGAAGGAAAATGATAATTTTCATCATTTATTATCCTGTGTGAAAGTAAAAAAGTCATATCATGACAAGTTCTATCATATCAAGAATAAATCATGGATGTTCAGTGTTCAATGCTCAATAATATTATGAGAGTATCAATAAACGAATGAATGAATTGGTTTTATTATATATTATGAACTTTGTATGTATGTACAACAGTACACAGTAGCTCGTCTCGCTCCGCTCTCTTCCTCAAAAATTGAACAAGGGGACAGGCCTGTCTGTTTACAGTATTTACAAGTTACAAGCGCCTCGCCCATGCCTTTTCCCCTGTGTACAAAATAGAAATAGAAATCCGGGCAACAATAGACACTAGACACATCCACTCTCCAACAATCACAACTAAGTATGACAATGAAAATGACAACAGCAACAACAGCGCAGTGAGAGTATTGAATACAGAATTGTCGTTGTGTACTTGAAATTTGAAAACGTAACGTAACCCTTCTCCCATTTCCTATTGATTTTTTTCAAAACTCTTGAACTCTTTTTTCCCCCTTTTGCAAAGGTTTTTACTACAATATTTATACTTTGTACATTCTACGTTCTACTAAAATTTACAATATAAATACATGACGCTGCTGGTAATACATTTTGCTTTTGCTTGTGCTCTCCTGTCATTTTCTTTATGTAACGGATCAAAAACCACAAGCAAAATTGTTGAGTAAGGGTGAGAAAAGGATTCTAGAAAAAGTTCCGATTCCGAGTAGTAAAAACAGATAGTAATAAATGAAAAGGATCATCATCAGCAACAACAACAAACAACAATACCTTCATTTTCTCCTCCACGTTCCTTTCGAGTTGAGTGGAGTTCCGACGTTCCGACACGGAGTTGAATAAATGTATAACTTTTAAGCTTTGCGCACATACCTATCTATATGTAGCAATGTAGTACGTACACATTTTCGACAAGAGGCATAATTTAGCCCTTTGATCATTTTTATTTCCCATTTTCAAGCAATCACATTGCATAAAAAATCCATTTTCTTTTTAGTACGTCATCCAGAATCTAAACTCTAGACTCTTCGTTCCTGTCATTTGAGTTTTTGCTCAGATTTTTAACGGGTGAATGACAGAGCATCAAACATAAAAACAGGAGATAGGAGCCAACCAAATGACAACAAAGGAGAAAGATAACCACCAAGTTTTGCAATAATGCGATGGAACCGATGAATGTCAGGCACAGATTCGTCTCTGAGAATCTTCACAAATCCTCGTTAAATGTATCCAAAATCCAGGTGGAGGAGAGAAAAGACTTCAAAGTCATTTCGTTTTCAATGACGCGTTCAGTCACAAGTCATAATGCCAAGTGCTGTATGTGTGTTGTGTATTGTGTGTTCAGTGTTCAATCTATTCTTTCGTCTGAATGTTGGCTAGTCACACAATACACTTGCTCTCCCTCTTACGTCTCATGTGAATACCTGTCCTGCTTCATGCTTAACCCAACACTCACCAAATTTAGCTCAAGAGAAAGGATTACAATTCAACTTGTGAAATGAAAGGAATTATCGGAGAAAGTTCAGTGTCTAAATGTCTAGACTACAGACATTAATTGTTAAATCCACTCTTTTCATGTTCTTAAAATGTCTAAAAATTCGGAAGATATTAAAATGTATAAAGCGAAATATCAATTCCTCCACAGGAATTTTACGACTTTCCCATAGATTTAAAAGTAAGGAAATTCCGAAAGTCAGTTTTTTAGTCCAGTCTCTGAATGGAGAATGGAGATTTGCTGAAAAAGAGCACAATAAAATATTACAAAGTAAAACGGTACCCCTTAAAAAACCAAGTGAAAATACGGATGAGGAAGGGAAAGAGATTAAAATTATTATTACTATTATTAGCTTCGTTTTTTACACAAGCCTACGCCCTTGTGTATTGTGTATTGTATATTATGGATACTTAATTCCCCCGTCAGTTTTTTACTCCCGTTTTCTACCCATTAAATATTAAATACTATATACTATACATAATCCATATGTATATGAAAAATGTACATGTCACTTGTACCTGTTATTTGTTGAAAGAACTCATTTTGGCCTTTTTACCGTAAATTAACATTGTGTATTCTGTACCATAAGAAAATAAAAAATAACACCAAATGATCTTGACTACGGTACGGGCATCGTATTTAAAGATGAAAGTCTCTTTACACAATAAAAATTTGACTCATCATCATCATCATCGTTATCGTTTTCGGTTTCAGGATTTAGGGTAAAACGGTAAAGGGTAAGATGATGCACTCACTCTTTATAAAACTCTTTATTCTCTGCACTCTGTACACTAAACACCGTACACCGTTCATTGTGCATCGTGCATCATGACTAAACTCTTATTTTTGTATCCATTTGAATCGTTTAGAGACGATGAATAAAAAACGACCAAGATGTGCCCCTTCTGTCACACAAAATTCTCAATGCTTCCACTTCTTCTTTCGTTAATTTCATCGATATGTGTAATGCATAATGTTTACTGCCAGAAAACGACGGAACTGGATCTGAGACTGGTGAAGTAACTAAAATAAATATACACAGGAGGCTAAAAAGATGACAAGGCGAAAATATGGATCTCAATCCCGATTCCAACTCCAAATACTTACTCAAGCCTCTGTTTCAACCGTACTTACGGTTTTGTATTTTATAAAACATGTACATTGTACAAGGTAAAGTGTACAGCTTCACGTCACTTGACTCTTCATCTCCATCATCCCTTAATCGTTACCAACAGAACAGCATACCTCAGTGACATCCAAAACTTCTTAAAACACACACGCACACACACATACTGTAATATTTTCATTTTTTATGGGTACTGATATAAAATACAAATGTCTGTATGCCTGATGTACTGTGAAAAGAGGGAGCTGGGATCATTCATTCAATTTCAAGCTGATGCATTACATAATAAACTTAACCGAATTTAGAATTTAGAATTTGAAGCTAGGAGGCAGGATCGAGTAATAAATGATAAAGAGAAATAAATAATACAAATGGTTAAAAAAAGTATACCTTTGCATTAGTATACAGTAGGTAGTGATCAGTGATCAGTGAAGCATTTAATTTTTTATCATTTTAATTTTCAAATCAAATTCCACATTGCAACTTCTGTTTGTAGTTTGTACCTCTCATAAAAGTGGACATTGCTCACACACACCGTATCTAACAGGATGTACAATGTGCATTGTGCATGCAAGTGAATAGTGGATCAACTGAAATCAAGAATGACTTTGATATTTGATGGGTTTTCTCAGAGGTATGAATTTTCAAAATGCAAAAAACTTTGGTGAATGAAAGTAAATAAAAAAAAAAAACATACATGTCTTTTATCATCTATTTTCTAAGATTATCATAAATATGCACCATAATATAATATAATATATAATCTACAGGCTGTTACAAGTTACAGTGTGCAATGTACACTATACAATGTACAATGTAGTATTTAGGGCATTACAAAGCGAAAAGCAATGGTATTTAAATGTCCGTATATTATTATTATTATTATTATTTATGATTACCAAGGACCAAGGATCACAGATCAGTTTCACATTCACAGTGTCACGGAGTGATTCAATAACCCTTGTGCCTTGTGCACTATCACACACTACACTTTACATTCAACATCCACATTCATTTTACTCCTTGTAAAAAATCAATTGTCAAAGATGAATTCCAGTGAAAGAAAGGAATTTCAACTCTTCTACTCTATTCTCAACTCCCAAAACTGACTCGACGTTTTACTACTAGCTCACATACTATATAATGTATAATACACACTACACACCCATCGTCAAAAAGCACAATGCTGCTTTCTACACAATGTACAGTAAGTACATAATACGTACTAAATAGTTAGCACTAAAGAGGAAGCTGAAGCAGGAAAAGGGAAATGAAAAGGGTTAGACATTTGACGTCCTCACAACTCTCAACTCACAACTCATAACAATGAATGACTCTCACATGCACAACTATGCCGATGTAGAATGTAGATCGTAGACTAAAGGTCGTTGTGGATGTGGATGTCGGTGTTACACACAATGTACTTCACCTGGGTGTTTAGTATTTAGTGTTTTTTGTCTCTTGCAGATTTCAATGTTGAATTTTCAATGTTCAGTGTCAGGTTGTACATATAATCTTTTTTCGGGGCAGGAACGAGCTTTCCTCTCTCCCTCTTTACTCTGTGCTCTTTGCTCTTTGGCAGGTTGATACTTTGATTGTATAATATTGTATACGATTTACGATGTATTATATAGATTGTAGATTATAGGTTGTAGATTTGTAGGTAGAATGATAATCAGATTTTGAACCAGCTGAGATTATGGTTTATGGTCCACGCTGTTTGGAGTTACACCCAACCATTGCAAGAAGTAGTAGAAACATGATGAAAAAATTTGAAAAGCAATTCATAATTCATAATAATTCATAAATTTTTTCAAATCTCCGAATCTAAATCTAAACTCACTACTCACTAAGCAAAATTTCAGTGCCAGTTCTAGTGTCAGCTTCAATGTCAATGCTCTATGCTCTGAACACTGAACAATGAACATTGAACTTAAGTAGCTATTCACAAGTGCTTTGTTCAATCACCCCTTTGAAAATCTTACTCATACTGGTGACTGGAAAATTCTTACTTGTAATGAATATGCGATTAAAAATTAAAAGCAAAATCTATAATTTATAGTGGTGCTGACTGTCGACAGCCAACTTCTTACAGGGTAATTAAAATATTCCCGTGTATTTGGTTTAAAAATCTCTTCACCGGAATTTTCCAAAGGGAGAAAAGAATGGAATTACCATTTCATTTTTGAGCATCAATGAATAACATTATTCGATTATTTTCCCATAGTCAATAGTGAGTCTTTAGGATACTTGATTGTTGATTGTCGATAAATCTTAGAGTTTATATCCAGAAAAAATGAGCAAGTGATTCAATGAAGTATTTCAAGATTACGAATGCAGAGATGAAAGATTCAGAATTTTAAAGTTGGAAATTTATCCCCAATCCAATGACAAAAACTTATGCTTCATAAAGACATTCACTTCTTCGCATGTGGTATTTTTGTGGTGAAACAAAGAGTTTTGAGTATAGGAAATAGCAATATACAGTAGTTAATCTCATATATGCGTCGTGTATGAATACGTTGACCAAAATTCTGTCAGCTCTGTCATCAATATTAATTTGAGAAGACTTCCTAAATATGCCTATTAAAGGTCCACACGCAAATGAGTTATCGTTATGGTTCCCAAATGTGAAAAATCTAAACACACACAGTTAGACTTGAAGAAAGGACTCTCTCTTTCCTTTTCTTCTCCTTCCCATGCTTATTAGCTGCAACTTGCAACGAGTGTAGTTACATAGTGTACAGTGTGTACTTGAATGTAGTGTAAATATGAACAGTACTGAACGTTGGATACTGGATACTGAGAACTAAGAATCTGAGTAGTCGAGGCGTAAAATACCGTTGAAAATTTACACTTGACCGTCCGTCCTTTAGTTGGAACTAATAACTGTACGTGGTACTCCTCCTTTAAGTCAAACTTATGTCTCCGGTCCGGACGATAGACGATAGACTCTGGATGGATCAAATTCTACTGTGTGCAGTGTACATTAAGGCGGAGGCAGGAGAATTTCTGAAGAAACTTTGGAACTTTGGAACAAAGAGTTAACTGTTCGTAGTTCGTATTCCTTTCTCCTGTTTTAACTCTCGTTAGCTTTTGTCCGTTTTCCAATCTGTTTTTAAGACCATAACTTTGAACAGCATAGACCAAGCTACATACACCTAACACCACCAAATTTGTACATACTTATATGTTAAATATATATTATTTCTATATATTTATACAGTTAGCACCGAGATATACATTATACATACATGGAGTGGAGGAAAGCCAGAACTGTCATTTGCGTCAACAAGTTCCCAAAGTCACTCGACCCCTTGTTTTTGAAACAGTTTCCGAAGTGTCTCTGACAAGAGGAAAGGCAAAGCAAGGCAGGCCACAGTCCAGAATCCAGAGTCTCCGAGAGGACGAATAAGTGCGAGGAGAGAACGAGAGAGAGAGAAAGACAGAGACAGAGAGAGGATGCCGGTGAGAAGTTTGGTGCCAGGAAACCGAAGGAACATGGAATTCTATACTTTTTATACCCACTCAAAATCTTCTGTAATAACACTATGCTGCTTACTAGGCTCCTTCCCCATGCTCGTAGTCTGGTCCTCGTCTTCTTATTTTTGTCATATTTTTCAAATCCTCATGTTCGTGTGTAGTTTTTCCTATTCGTCTTTGTTTTTGTCTTTGTGCCAATGAGTTTACCTCCACGAAGAAACAAACGCTAACCTATGCACATAAGCATATGCAACTGTAAGTGAGTAACTAAGTAACCAACTAAGTAAAATCTCCTTTAAAAGTATGTATAAACAACCAAACCAAACCAAACCACCAAGCAAAGCATTACTTGTACATTATACATTATAGACAGATATTCACCAAAATACACACAACATATTTATTTATATATGTTTAGAGACATAACTTTGAAACAAGTCAAAAGTCAAAACCAACAAAATTCCTCTCTGCTTTTCTGTCGCTTCTATCATAATAATTATGGAAAGTGCGTAGAAAGTAGAGGATAGAGGATAGAAGTGTGATGTATCATGTACATATTTTGTTTGTGAAATGTCTAATGTGTAACAAGTCTAATTTCTCGCTCAGACGCCGTTATCCGTTATTCTACATCCTAGTACTAATATTATGCATAGTTATAGTTGTTACACATTCAACACAACACACAACAAACCTGGAGTACGAAGCATGATTGTAGAGCGTAGAGTGCAGAGTGCCACAGGGAGTTAAAAAACTACCGGCAATAATTTTTTATGCTCCTCGTCTTTTTTCCATTCACAAAGTAAATAAAGATCATACTCGCACACACAGGAATTGAGAATTGAGAAAGGATCTTTCACTCAAAGGTCTGACGTCCATCCAAAATTCAAAACAATATACAAAGAAACAAAGACGAAGCAGAGACAAGAGATTCTCGTACGCCTTGAGTCCTGAATCCTGAACACTGAACGTTGAAAGAAAGAGAATGGAGAATGGAGCATAGTTGGATATCTTGATGTAGTAAATTGTAAATGTTGGTCGCTGGTCATGAAACTTGTCTTAATTTACACGGAGAGGGAAGGAGTTGAGAGGATTCGGGTTTTCAAGTGGCAACTAAAGTATTTCTTGATTACCAAGTGTATCTTTTTTCTTTCTTCCCTCATTCTTAAAACATATAAACAATGACCCCAAATGTTGGTGGGTGGTGAAAATTATCTAAATATGTATGCCTATTTTACATTGTGAATCCAGCATCCAGCATCCAGCTGCACAAATCCAGCCAAACCATACACCATACACAACACACAACAATCCGTTTTTACTCTCGCACTCTCTCTTCTGCAAAGTACATTCATAAATTTTAATTTGTGTAAAAAACAGAATCATTTTTTCATTCTATGTGTTTTGTCTTGGTTTTCCTTTAAAGATACAGAATGGAGAATGGAGAATAGAGAATGGCTATGGAATTACGGTATGTTTTGTGGTTGGTTGGTGCCAGAGGAGGATTTTGTTTTCAAAACACTTCAGGATAGGTGCAAAGAGACATTAATCGAACCGGCATACTTACTCAATGTTCAATGCTCAGTGCTCAACTTAACTGCATGCGTATTACGTAGTATGTTTATAGATAAAAATACAAAATACAGATAATAAAGTCTCCATGATAATATGCATGAGGAAAAACTGCAAGGAATAAACGGAACAAAGTTGATCTTTTTACATGACATGACAAGGATGTGGTTGAGGATGAGGATGAGGATGAGCAGAACTTAAAACATCTTACCCTGTTTTGTTCTGTTTTTTCTGATCCAACAATATTAGTCCATTTATTTATTTATTAACACTTGAGCTGACGAAACCATGACCATGGAGAATGGAGAATGGAGAATGAACATGATCTTTCATGTTCCAAGTCAAGTGTATGTATGTTAAGTTCATCTTGCCCCAAAGGAAAACTAAGTGGGTGAGGGCGAGTACAGAAGTGCTTTGTTTGCATTTATTCTAAAAGATGAAAAGAACTAGGAGGAAAAGGAAGGAGGATTCCAATTTTTTCTGTACAGAGTACAGAATTAAGGGTCGAGAGTTGAGAGTCTAGAGTCGTCGCTCAAACGTGTGGGCGCTACGGCTTTATTTCACTGGGAGTATAAGTAATAAGTAAACCCAGTAAAAATTCTATCAGTCTGCTATAGCCTGTAGTGTACATAATGAGACTAGATTCTGGATTCTAGATTCTAGAGGAGGTTTGAAATACATGTAGGTATGCATAATAAATAAGTGAAAGGGAGTAAGAAGTCAGAAAAAGAGTGAGGCATGGGGCGAGAAATAAGTTGAAAATGAATATTTTTGTATGAGACCTATGAGATTGAGAATTGAGAATGAGGAGCGACTTGCTCCCCAAAGTCTAAATTTAAATCAAAGTTGAAGTTTCTCATTCATATGAAATACGAGACAGACGGACAGACATGGAAAAAAGAAGAAAGAAACAGAATGAAAATGAGAATGAAAGGAACGGTAGGGAAAATGAAAATGCTGGAGTATTGAGTCTGCTGCTGGACTCAAAGCTCAAAGCTCGGACCTCCCACTTGACTCTGAGATCCTGAATCCATTCTGACTAATAGCTGGGTCGGCTTAACGCCTGCACACATATTCACCTAGCTTAACTATCAACTACAACTACTACTCCGAGAGCAGAGAAACACTAAGAAAAGGCAAACGTCTCCTTCTTCAAAAGATTACAGAAAATAGAAAATCGTATTCATCTATATGTTTCACATTACACATAACACATTACACATTACATTCATTTTCATAATACACACCAAACACCATACACCATACAAAAAACAGAATACCGAATACCAAATACAGAAGCTCACACACCAAGAATGCCATGCACAAAAGTATAAATAGTAAGAATAGAAACATGCATCATGTAACCTAATTTCTGTTGTTCAATGTCAAAAAAATCACCAACAAAGTCCAGAGTTGTGACTTTTTTAGCTCAAAGTTTAAAAGCGTTGTCACAAACTACAAAATCATTTCCTCAACCACAACCAACAGCCACAGTAATACATAGCTAATATCTAGTATCTAGGTTTTGTATTTATTTTGTGCCTAAATATAAACTATAGTGATACAAAACATCTGACACTCTTTCTCTTTCCAAAGTAAAGAAAACAAAAAAGAGGCAGTTATGTACTATGTATTATGTAGATATTGTATCCGTGCACATTGCACGTTACATGTTACACATTACACATGTAAAAATCACAGTGAGTTTTAGTCTTTGGTGCTTAAAGATTGCAAAGAAAAATAATGGACAGTCAATAGTCAATAGTGATTTTGAGGAACCACAATACCCTAAAGTGAAAAATATTATGTAATTTGATCTGGTAACAGGTTCCTCCAACTTCCATTCCATTCCATATTTTACTGATATTTTCATTCACTTGGTCTTACATAAACGAAAATAACACATATTTGTTTTATGTAACAATATCTTGTTTTTAAAAGTCCAGGAGTAACAAATTCAACTCACCATTAAAATTTGTATTTCTTATAAGCAAATACAAAGCTTTAGCATTCATATAAAAGAACGCCCATTATTCAAGATATTAGAGCAGTAATATGCATGAAATCATGCTAAAGTCAACTGGATTGGAGTTTGGAGTAGTGGAATATGCTTAGATCTAGAATCTTGAATTCATTAATTATTTGATTGCTAAAGAGAGAGAGAAAACTTTATTGTCAACAATTATTTACAATAAATAAAAATATTTAAAAAAAGCAAGGAAAAAACTTTTCAAGTTACAAATCCTGGTCTGTTTTTTGGGAACAGAAATTTTTCCAGATACTATTTACTTTTTATATAAATAATTTATACGAATCATTTTCATTTTTTATTTACATCCAGTGCCCACTGCAGTAAGCATTTAGTAGTTCAAATTTTAAATTTCAAGTTATACCTACCTGTTTTTCTCATTTTATTGTTATTGCGGTTGGTCTGTATCTGTTTTGCTGGATGGGACTGAGCTGCCGACTGGAATGAGTTGAGAGTTGATTTTTGACGAGGGACTTGTACTCTACAGACTACGGACTCACTTTCATCTTACTTCTTACATAATTTTATGCCGCTTAATTATGTCTTGCGTCTTGAGTCTTGAGATTTGAGACTTGAAGAAGGCGGCTCTGACTTTGGCCTTTGTTTCGGCATCTTTTTGATTAGCTGTAGTATGTACATATTATGAGTGCGAGGATGCAGGTAATCTCTTCGAATGTTGAAAACGGGTTCAAGTGGTCTTTTCACAACAAATCAAGCATAGTAGTTCTTGTTATTACAAATAAAGGACTAGACCAGTGACTAGTGAGCTTCTTATTACACATTATAACTTTTCATTTTTTTCTGCCCCTCTCTCACATCTCATTTCAACTAGACATCGTAACTCGTAATGTGACTTTTCAGTTTTCAGCTGGACGGTTCATATCAACTATCAACATCATCATCAGAACCATTTATTCCATCCTTTTTAAAAATGAGGCATTAAACTGAAAAATTATGACGTCCGGCTGGTTCCAATTTATCGCACATTTTTATTACACATATTTTAGGCCCAATTCTTGTTTTTATTTCTTTGTTCTGGTTTCTGCTGGTGAGCTGTGTGAATCAGTGAATGAAACAGAGCAATCAAACAGAAATAATCGCACAATGGAGACAAGATACAAGATCTAATGAGCTACATTATACAAAATTTTATTTCTCAAATTAGCATAGATCATAAATGCATCTGTGCATCAGTGATGAGTGTGTAACATCAAACAGCAACTTTATATTATAGTTAATAATATGTAATGCATCTAGATATTTAAACTTTGTTTGCTGGTAGGTGCTTATTCACATTTTTCATAATAATAATAATTATTATTATTATTATTATACCAATAAAAAATGCAGAATCTATTATGGAAAATAAAAAGACATTGAAATGTTTGCTTTGTGAAAATTGTACTAATATATTTTCTTTTATATTTTAAAGCAGGCAAATCCACATGAAATAAGGGAAAAGAAAAAAGTAGATGATCACACTATACACTATACAATTTCAAGGCGTAAACCAAAACCATATAACAAAGGCTTACGCGAGCAACATCAAAGAGTCGAGCGTATGCTAGTTTAACAGTAAAGATTGGTGGAAATGTTTCCGGCAACATTTACACTGTACGTCAATGTAATTGGCATTGTTGTGGATTTGAATATTATTTTATTGGTTTTTGTGTGATGGAAAGCACCGGTGGATTATAAATTTGGATGAGTATGTTAAAAAAGTGGTGAGGAATCTGAAAATTGTTGAAAAAAGTAAAGAAAACTGGAGGGAAATGGCTTGGGGATGGAGCGAGTGTGTAGTTTGGTTGGGCTGAGGATCGAAGCAGGAGCAGCGAGTATGAGTATGAGAAAAGTGTGAGAGTGTAATCGCTGGGAGTTGTGGCGCACTCCTGTAATCCAGTGTCTAGGAGGCTTGGTCGTGTGGATGGTTTGAGTCGGGGGGT
>JAQGBH010004947.1:0-15466 GCA_034698265.1 Sminthurinus aureus
GGCGCCACTAACGAGTTCCAAAAGTCACCGCTAGATGGCAGACTTAAAATGTGCACAGACGGACAGACAGACAGACAGACAGACAGACAGACAGACAGACAGACACGACGATTCCAATACTCTGCTTCGCATCGTAAAAAACGATGATTAAGATGTTGATGTTGATGGTAATGATGATGATGGTTACAGCGGTTTAGCTACAGTTTAGTTGATGAAGTATAAAGTATAAAACATAAAGTGCTTGTGTATTTTATGACTTTCCGTCACTTAACAGTTGATGTTGATGTTGATGTTGATGTTTAGTTTATTCCTTGTGTTGTGTTGTGCTGTGTGACTCTTCACTCAATGTCAACTTTTGACATGGCTTGACTTGACTTGCGATATGAGTTGAGAGTTAAGAGGAAAATTGTCCACTGTAGACTGAATATTATTGTACATGAGTTTTTGCTTGGTGGTTCGTGGGAAAAGAGAAAAAGTTAAATACTTGACAAATGTAATAATAAAACTTGACGCTGTTTTTTTCTTTGGCCTTTTCTCTCTGTCTCTGTCTCTGTGATGCTTGATGTTCAATGCTCAATGCTCAATGTTGGATGTTCAAGTCGGGAGCATTATTAGTCTGTGCGTATAATACATTATGTATTACATCTATATTCGTGGTAGAAGGACGGAGTGGGGCTAATGAATTTTCCCTGGTGCCATCTCCAGCTTTTTCAAACTTTTCTAGTGTAATTTATGTACGTTGTAGGTTGTAGGTATGCAGATCCACATGTATAATGCACAAGTACAGATATCTGCTCATCTGTAGCGTAAGGGGCTTAAGGATGTGCATATAAGCACTTATTTAATTTCCTCATAATTATCCTAGACTCTAAACTCCAGCTTCCAGACGTAAGGTCAAATTAGCGAGTATTCCGTGAGGATGAGAAGTCCACAAGTTTTTCAAAGTTTTTCTGAATACTGAATACGGAATACGGAATACACCTGAAAATTTGATGGTTAATTATGGCTCATCTAGTGTCTAGTGTCTAGTGTCTAGCATCTAGTGTAAGAAATTTCCCTGTACAATTCCACATGCAATGTTTAATGCACAATTCACCATGTAAAATGTACAGCTATAGCTACGCTTCCCGCATCCGAGAACAAGAAATTTGGAAATTTGGTGCTTTACATTTTTTCTAATTTTTTTCTCCGAATCCTTCCACCACTTTCATTTCCCAAGAGTTTCTAAATAAAAATTGTAAGGCAACGCACATCTTTTTTCTAGGAAGGATAACTAACGGGCGGTTGAAATGAAAGAAAATATCTCTCGTTCGTTCTGGCTTTGGTTTTGGTTTTGCCTTTTCCTTTGATTTTGACTTTGGTTTTGTGTTTTGTCTTTGATCAAGTTATGTAATTGCTGATAAGTCCCTTTTTAATTGAGATGCGGGCGGCAATCTCAAAAGACAAAGACAAAGATGTGTAAATTAGAAGAATATTAAAATGTTTTGCCCCGTCATCAGATTGGATTGGATTGGACTGAATTGGATTTCTCCCACTTCTTCTTGGAATTTCAATTTCAATTTCAAACAAGGAGGAAAATTACAGAATTCCAGTTTTAAATCAAGGTTAGACTCTGGATAAATGTGCATGAATTATATGAAAATTAACGAGAAACTTTTGTGTACACTCTAAACGCTAGATTCTACATTCTAGATTCTAGATTCTAGATTCTAGACTGTGAACATTAGACGTAAAATGCAAGGACAAAAGGCAAAAACCTTTTGTAAAACCAATACAAAGTCACTGTACGTTTTACAAGTAAAAAACCCAACAAACTAAAGTCTGCGCATGTTGCAATTTGGGATTCGGGATTTTGAAACAAAATCATACAGGTAGAAAAAGGATAAGCCATGTCTTTGTTTTTGCGAATTCGTTCATCTCAACTCAACTCAACTTATGTGTTACCTGAAACCTTCACTTTTTGGATGAGAAAAACCAAAAAACAATGTGAAAATATGAAACAAAATGATAGCAGAAAGTATAAACCAATACCAAAGTCAAAGTCAAAACTCAAAGCTGAAAGCGTTCTAGTTTCTCATCCAAAATCCAAATGCTCAGAACCCAGAATACGTAGATATGGCAATGTGTACAATGTGTAAATCGATCCACGCGAATTTTGGTTTTCCTCCGAGACCCAGAAAATGAAAAGAAAAGATGAAAGTGGAGGGAAAATATCGTACATCCACCTTTACTCGCTTTCGCAACACTTTTGTATACTCCTTCACTATTCTCTGTACTCTGTACTCTGTACTATACACAGTTGAAACAGCAGTGTACATTTTACATAGTACAATCTTGTGTTTGCCTGTTCCTTTTTTTAGTTGCTCTTGCTTTTTAGCAAACGCATTTCCGACATTTTGACGTTCAGCGTGCAGTTCAGAATTCTGAATTCGGAATTCGGAAACTTGAAGGTTCAAGTCAAGCTAAACAAGCGGCACAAAGAACTAGATTCTAGACTCTAGACTCTAGATTCTAGATTCTAGATACCGTTCAACATTGGCAATGGAGAGCGAGAGAACGCGAGACGGAGGGAAGGAAAAATAGTAAAAAGCTGAATTTACCGTCTCTTTTCAGTTTATTTGGAGAAATGTTCTCATGTGTACAGTGTACATTGTACATGCTTTTTGTCAGGAGTTTTCTGTTCTATTTGAAACTCCAAACTCGGAACTGACAATAGAAAAGTACACAAACGCAATAATGTGACTTTTCTACATTCTACATTCTACACATTCGTCTATTTCTACTTTTCTTCTTTGTTATTGTTCTCGTTGGAGGTTTTAGTTTTTTGGTTGTAGGATTTTATCTGTATGCTCAGTTTCCAGCTCCATGTCTATTTCCACTTGCCTTTGGTATAAATAAATAGACTCGTGTACAGTGTACAGTGCACAGTGTGCATTGTACAAAGACATGCAATACTCTTTTGTTTCTCCTCTTCATTCACTTCTAGATTCTAGACTGTAGATTCTAGACTCTGGATGCTGGAAGCTCACAATTCCAATATTCATGCACGTACGACCTTACTTTTTTGTGTAGAATCTAGAATCTAGAATCTACACTGTAGAATGCAAAATGTAGACCATTGTCAAATTTGCATTCAAATTTCGGCGTACATGCAAAAAAATATTCAGTGACAGAAAATCTTTGTACCGTTTGCGGACGACTTGATTTGGTTTGGTTTGGTTTGTCGTTCTATATGTGAAACTTTATAGGTTATGCTTTATTTTCTGTTCCTTCCTGAGATTTCCTACCTCACTTTGACAAGAAGAAAGAGGTGGAAATGCCATGGAGGGGGACATTTAAAGCTACATTTATGCATCTAGAATCTAGATTGAGGACAGAAAAAGACCTCTGAGAGTCATAACATAACAAAATAACATAACGGAGCATAATATAACAGGTCCAACATCCATCAAAATAAGTCTCAAGTCTCAAGTATCAGAGACTAAATAAGGAAAATGGAACATGGAGCTAAAATACTGCAGTTTGCACTCCTCTGCAGTTTATGCATAAGTTGAAAGTCCAAAGTCCAAAGTAAACAGACTTGTTAGAGAATGCAGACAGAAATAATACAAAGAGGACTGTATTTTGGAAAAAATAAAGTTGCCATGAATGACCTTTTGTTTTCATTTATAATTTATAATATAGGCTATGATTCCGAGATACAGTATACAGTATCATACAATATACAAATATACAAATGTACAAGAGAAAGAAGGATAGGCGGACTAGACACTTTTATATAGATGACTGCAGACTCTGTTATATATAAACTCTAGACCCTGGGTTCTAGATTCTAGATTCTAGATTCTAGACTCAAGGCTCAAGGGCAGTTTAACTTTTGATGTAGTGTTGCATATTGCATGTTTATTTTGTGTGAATTTTTGCCCTGGTCCTCAGTGTATTACATGTAATTCAACGTCAAGTTGACTAGCCACTGCTCTCTCTTTCTCTGTCTCTTTATACTGTCAACCTGAAACGGGGTAATACACAACATAGAATAGAGTACATGCAAAATGTACCATACAAAGAGGAGGAAACATGTGATACACGTATTAAAGGTGGTGATACGGAATGAGATGAGACGCTGGATTGGGTTGTTGCCGTTGTCCGTCTCCCTGTCGTTGTCGTTGTCGTCGTTTTCCTTTGTTGATATGGTTCGAGTTTTCAGTTGCAGTCGTGCAAAAAATGTATGCATACATAAAATCCCAACAAATTGCATTCTCATAGGGAATATTTGAACATGCAATTCGGGCGGGTTATTTCTCTGATGCTCCTTCATGTTCAAACGTGGATATATCTATATCTATGATCTATATAAGGCATACGTGTATCTAATATATAGCCTGACTCTAACTCTTGTTCTCGTTCTGGTTCTTGTTCAGGCTCAGGCAGTGGAAAAAAAGAAGTGAATGTGGCTGTGAATTTGGATCTGGTTTACTTTTTTCCAGCAGAATTTTTACGGCATTGATATTTTCCCCCGTGCCTTCTCCAATGTAGAATGTAGAATGCAGAATGGAGAAGGTGGAAACTAGAAACTAGAACCTAGAAGTTGGAATGTAGAATGTAGAATGTGGAATGGAGAAAATAGGATGCACGTATTTGGCTCCTTTTTATGTAAATACAATGTACAATGTACATGACTACCAGCTCCGTCCATGCATGCATGAATGCCTGCATCCGCTCGTCTAGCTTCTAGATTCTAGATTCTAGATTCTAGGTATCTGCTTACACCTACTTTTACACTAACACTTTCATCGCACATGCAGGAACGTGTACACTCTACACTCTTCATTGTACATTGTACATGTATTTGGGTGAAAACGGAATGGATGTGGGAAGCCGAGTTCTAGTTCTTGTTCCAGTTCTGGTTCTAGTTTTCATTTTCACGTCTATTGATTTTTCCTTTTGACTCCTTAGTTTTCCTCTTCCTTGGGAGTTGTGAATTGTGGATTCTAAATTCTAGATTCTAGATTCTAATATTACTAGTTTAATAAATACGCAAGATACTATTGAATGTGGATTTGTAACTCTATGTTCAATGTCCATCTCTATTGTCCATTCAGTTGAATCCTTGTTTCGAATTTAGAATTTTGTGTAGGAGGGATTTTTCAACTTTTCTCTTCTTATTGTTTACTTGTCACCATTTTATTCTGTTGTTTTTACCTCCTCAGGTAAATAAATAATGATAATGAGAATCAAAAACTGGAAATATCCGGAAAATCCGTATCCGTAATCCGTATTACTGGTAACATAGTTTCTACAATGTGTAATCTCCAATGGATACGAACAGACTATAAGAAATATAATAACTACAATACGATACGATATGGATAGAATGATAGAATGATAGAATGATAGAATGATGCAATATGCAATATGCAATATCAAATACCAGATATCAATGTGGACTTTAATATTTTCCCCATTTCTATTTCCTTTGCTAAGGCTGCTCAAGCGTCGCTTTACACCTGTTTATATTAATGGTAGGCAATAAACTATATGATTTTGGAGTCAGCTCCAGCTCCAACTGTAGTTCAGCTCAGCTCAGCTTAGATCCAGCTTTCGAGGAAAGGAGAGAAAATTCTAATAAAAATTTCTCTCTCCTCACGGTTTACCTCACACACGGTACACAATGTCCAATACACAATACACAGCACACACTATAAAGTAGAGAGCATATGCTGCGTAATGTCTTATGTTTTTTTATTTTATTTGATATGATATGATATGATACACACCTTTTGTAAAGCTCCTCCGTAAATCATGACATGTTCTATATTCTATATTCTATACTAGGTACATATTATATTGCGTCGACTTTTCCATAGCAGAATAAAAAGAGAAAGGGAAAGAATAAGCAAAAGAAAGGAAAGGGGTAGTAAAAGTAACAAAAAATGGGAATAAAAAGTCTGTTTACTTTTTACTTTCTCCTTCTTCTCCTGCTGCAGTTTTAGTGAGAGTCACCATTTGAAATGTGAATGTATAGTAGATATAATAATAATCCTGTTTATTTCATATTTGGCATTCATGATTGTGTCTTGGAATGGTACGGTAGTCTCTAGTCTCCAGTGATAATAAAATCTACGGTGCGAACACTAAGAGAACTGAGAACTGAGAATTGCAAATGTGAATGGGGAATGGACAAGTATCACTTTATGTTTTTAATGCTTTCCGTATGATGACAATAAATATTATGCAATAAAAAAGAGTACAGTTATAGCTATAGATAAAATCCAGTAGGAGTTGGAGTTTGGATTTGGACTATACCACTTTTACAGTCATTGTCATTGGCATTGTCATTGTCATTGTTTCCTCGAGGATAATATAATGGGCATGCACAGACAAGACACAAGACACAAGTAACTTTATTTATTTTCCAAGAAGGTACCTTTCCTCGGATTATGTGATCCATTTATCCATATGCACACAAAATACAAATATACAAGTGCATATGGATGAAGAGTTGACTTTATACGGATGTTCCATTCCCTGTAATGTACTTTACGTTTTACACTTTACTCTATTCCTATCTTGGTCTTTAACTTGATTGTCCAAAGATGCTGGTTGTTGTCATTGTCGTTTTGGTTGTCGTCAAAACCGTTGATTCCCTTCCTTTGCTTCCTCTTCAAACACCTAGCACCCAGCACCCAGCTTCCAGCATCTAGTGTCTAGTATGTACTGTGTACTTTACTTTGTGCTTTGTACAGTGGATAAAAAAACATGGATGCATGGAGAAAGTAAGAAAGGAGTGTATCTTAATGTCCATATGCACACGACACAAGGCACAAGTTGAAACAGTATGATTTCCCCTTTCCTTTTCTTCCATCTCTTTGTATTTTTGTACAAGATTTCCGTATTCCGTATCCCGCATTCCGTATTAGTCATAACCATTTCTTGAAGATTCTCTCAATATTCCTTCAGCCTTCTCCGACTTTCTCTCCTCCAGAAGAAAGTGAACACAGTGAAGAGAAGAGAATCTAGAATCTAGAGTCTGGAGTATATCTGTGGAAAAGGAGGAGAGCGGAGGTTTGAGCAACGTATATTCGTATACTTTTATCATCGTCATATCCAGAGACGATTTGGTCGTTCTAAACTCAAATGTGGAGAATATGGTCCATTAAACCAAAGATATCTCGATCAAAAGGCAATGCAGTGTGTCGTCGACATGTTCCTCCTCATGTTCCTTTCTACATCTGGTTCTGGAGCTGGAGCTGGATGTGGAAAATACAATGGCAATGGTTCTCTTCCTCCTCCTTCCATTCTTCTCCTTCTGACTCTGACTTTTTTAAAGATAAAGCCAATAGTAATAATCATGATTTCAGTCAGAGTCAAAGCCAGTGCCATAGCCAAGTAGAACTACAGTTGCAATTTCACAATGGGAAGAATACACCTTTACTTTTGGCTTAAAAGATCCACAATCTACATTCTACATTCTACATTCTTCGTAGACACAACGAGCAACACAACATATAAAGCATAAAACTAGTTCCAAATTCCAAATGAAACAAAAACCTGAACTTGCACAACAACACTTGCTTTTTACTTTCATTCCAGTGCAATGCACTTTTTATTCCTGTCGCTATTGTTTTTTTCACCTACTTTACTACTGAAATTTTTAGCATGAAAATACTTGTGTAACTTTCTGTTGAATCAAAAATCAAGATAATGAAAAATGTAAAACATATTACATCTATTTTCCAAAAAACGGAGCAATGAACTAGAAATTGCTCAAACATTGATTTTATAAGAATAACGTATCACATGTGAACGCTGATAATTTTCAAACACTACAAAAACTACAAAAAGTTTTCTAAATATTGCGTATTTTATCATTCTATCATTCTGTCTTAAATATAAAAGAAAGAAGAAATCCAACAAAAACAGAATAAGGGATATTTTCTTGTTAAATCCTGATAGTAGTAGATTATGATGTTGTCTAAGTGGAAAGTGGAAATACGGTATGTAGCACAGAACTATACTGTCAAAACGGTAGAGAGAACAACATGAACCATGTATCATGTATCATGTGCCTTTTATTTTTATGTATTATCCAGCCGGGTACATTACAGTTTACAGTTTACAGTTTATAGTGTACGGTGATACAGCTGATTATACAGAGAAAATGGTACTCAATATTACACATGTATAAATGAACCGTGCTCCGCTTTCCATGCTCCGTGCTCTAACTTATGCTTTAAGCGAGGAGCGAGGAGGCAATATGTGTCTAAAAAGGTATTTTGTATTCCATCCGTGTTTGTAATGTGATTTCAACTCACTCGGCTCCACTCGCTTCTCGCTTGTTCCTTGTTCCTTGTTGGACGAGGATGTGGATGTGGATAAGGAGAAAGCAGAGAGAGTTTTGAGGATAAGGTGAGCATTGAGCATTGAACATTGAATATCCAGTTGAACGTAGTTGCACAAGCAGAAAATAATGTTCCAGGTTCCAGGACGTGGAATGTAATGGTCTCATATATGATAAACTCTAAACTCTATAATGAGATATCACGAGATGGCGAGTTATACTGACTAGAGTTACACATACATGTATAAACATGTAATGTACACCTTGATGCGTACAAGAATGTGGTTTTGGTTTGGGTGTACATCGCACGGCGTACAGTTGGCTAATCGTGGAGAAGCAAGAGATACGGATACGGGAGAAAGGTAGCCTGTAATGTCTCGGTAGTTAGTATGAATGTGCCTTGAGTCTCGATTCTAGATTCTGGATTCTAGAATCTAGAATCTAGAAACGCTGCTTTGTATATGTCTAATGTGTATGTGTACGTGTGTGAATTTCATTTGAGCAGTAATTGTAATATCCAATCATAAATACTGAAGCTCCAACAATATTATTAGTATTAGATGTACAAAGTACAAAGTACAAGTATTGTGTTGTACTTTTTACTCCTGCCTCTCACCTTCTTTTCTTCTCCACCAAACACCGAACAGGGAACGAGACGTTGAAACACAAAAAATGAAAGGAAAACACGAGGAGAAAGTAGACTGTGCATTGAGCATTGAGCATTGAGCATGTACAAAGTCGGCATGCTACTGACTATTGACATTAGTACATTTATACATTTCTACTCATATTATTATTATTTGATATTTGATTTGGGAGGATAAAACCAAGAAACAAGAAAAAATAACACGTATCTTCCTTCTTTTGCCTTAGCGAACAAAAGACGGTGTATGGTATGGTGTTGGGTGTGGGTAAAAAGCTGTACAATATTTTCATAAGACACCATTATTTTTCTTTTCCCGTAAAGAAAAAAAACAGAGGGAAGAAACGGACCGACAATCAAAATGTGGAGATAATAACAATGTGCGACTACGAGTATCTCGGTGATACATTTTCTTCCCACTTGCCACATAACAGGAGGAATCCTCGTTGAGGATATGACTATTGCTCCACACTCCACGCTCCACGCTCTGCCTACAAGTTATACATGTGTATTCACACATTAGACATTGAATTGAAAATTGAAGGGAAATGGGAGAAAGAAGAAAATAAATGATGTGTGTAGGTGGTACATTTGTTGTCTTTATAATTGGATTCTACGTTCAACATTCTACACACTAAACACAGCAGGAAAAACACAGGACGAAACAAACGAAAAAATCAAAAGACAAAATGCAAATAGAAATAAAGTCTTTTTATCTTTTATTCCTTATTCGACGAGCTGTGATTGTGAATCCGCGCTAATTTATTAATAAGGGGTGGAAACTTGCCTTGTCTTTCTTTAGCTGTTTTGATTTTTGATTTTTGATTGACTTGAGACTCGAGACTTGAGTATTGACTGTGCAGTTTTCATTATACAATTCATTAGCAAATAACAAAACCTCAAGAAAAATCAAAAATCAAAACAAAATGTACAGAAAAAATCCGCAAGCTTCGTTTCCTTTTTGATTTTTGCACTTGTTATTGTTATTGTTAGTGATTGGTGAATAATTCTTTGACTTACTTGAGTATATGATAATAATGACAATTATTGATTTTCCTTATTTATTTGAATATTTGTTTATTTCAGGTCCAGTAGTTGAAGTGCATGCAGTGGCTCATAAAAAAGCAATGCTTGCCTGCGATATCATCCCACCTATTTTCTCCGACTCAACAGTTCTCGTCCTTTGGTACAAAGATCTCGGAGATTTGCCCATTTATAGGTAAGCCTCGCTTCATTTCTCCTAGTTACGAGTAAAACTACTTTTAGCATTTTCCATTCCTCATAACTCATAACTTGTGCAGGTTGTCATCGGCTTGGGCATTTGCATCAGTTTTGAATTCCTATTGGAATTTGCTCATCAACAAACTTTGAATAACAAAATCGATGAATTTGTATTTTATTTACTAATTATATTATCCAAGAAACTGTTTAAATATTTTTGATTTTACCTTCTAGTTTTAAAGTTTGTAGTTGAAGAGTTTAAAAACCATTTTATCGTTATCGTTATGATAATAATTATCACAATTATTCCAGTATATTACGAATTTACGAAAACAACAACGACATTTTCAGGACACAATCAAATCATTATGAAACGTTTCAATTTTGAATATATAGTGTAAACAAGAGACAGGAAAATCAAGTCCAAAAGTCCAGTCTACAACTAAATATTAAGTAGTAAATAACATCCAAATGTCGCATAAATAATTCAACAAAGTACCTTCCAAAAATTTGTATTCAAAATTCAAACAAACTTATGTGCTCCTCATATTTAGAATTTAGGCTGTTGCAAAGAATCATAACTATATTTTGGTACGAGTTTTAGAGATAAATGCTCAAAATTCAAAACAAAGCATGGATTTGGTATGAAATTTCAAGACTCGAGACTTGAGACAAACGGGACTTGAGTTGACCCAAATTTTTTGGTATGTGGAAACTTGGAAATGTGGAAACGTGGCAATATCGAATTGGAATTGGAATTGGACTTTGCTTTCAAATTTGGCTCTGATTTTCATTTTCATTTTCATGCTCGTGTTCCTTGTTGTTGTTTCATTTTAAATCTGAATCATGTCCTTTTCCCTTGCTGTTTCTCTGACTGTTTCGTATAAATTCAATCCTAATTTGACAGTTGGCTTTTCAAAACGAGGGAAAACAAAACAAAACAAGGAGACAAATTGGAGAGAAATGTTGGGAATTTCCACGTAGACAATTTGTTTCCTGTCTGATAAAAGTCTCGAGTCTTTAGTCTAAAATCTAGAGTCTAGTTTCTAGTTTCTAGAATCTAGAGTCTGGAGACTCGCGTCCATGGTGATACGTCTCTCTGTATGAATTATAGTCAAAATATACATGTATCTGGACATGTCTAGAGTCTAGAGTCCAGAGTGTAGAAAAATCCGAGTTGTATCACTATCAGTATACACACATGTATTTGACACATGCATATCTATCTATCTATCTATCTATCTATTGCTTGTGTTGAGGATGTTGGTGTGGTGGTGCACTGGGAATTTGTTTTATCTCATTCATTTTTATTCTGTGTCGTGGACAAGATATCTTTTCAACATTTTCATTCAGTTTCATGTTTTTGTTTTCTCCTTTTGTTTTCTCTCATTGCCACATCTCCCATCTCCACCTCTCTGCATCTCTGCATCTCTACATCTTGTCTCCTCTCCTTTGCCTTTGAATTGAATGTCCACACTCCACACATTTACTATATCTACAACTAAAAATACAACTACAACTGCTGCTAAAACTACAGCCACGGTTACTCATATAATCATACAAGTTTCAGGAATTTTTGTCTACATTCTCTATAGCTCTATACTCTATACTCTATAGAGAATCTAAAATCTCGAGGCATATACTCGGTCGTGTACAGTGTACACTGTACATCTACGATTATGTTTGCCTTTTGTTTGACGGAAAAAAGGGAAGCAAAAAAGTTGAAGGCTGAAAGGCATAGAACATCACTGACAAACTATGGACAATGTACAGTGTACAAAGTCCTATTACTGTTCCTGTTTTTGCACGTCCTCCACTTTGGCTTTGACTTTGGCTTGGCCATTTACTCAAACGTCTCTCTCTTTTTCGTCCTGTTCAGTGTACGTACATTGTAAATAAGTATGTATTATATTATATTGGCTTCTTTCTCTTTTCTGTCTTTTTTTTGCTTGGGCAAAAAACTAACAGACCAGACCAGACTTGAATAGACTTGAATAGACTGTTGTGCAATTCTCTGGATTCTGTATACTGTATACTCGTTGTACCCTTTACACTGTTTTGTCAGCGTCTCTATTTGCTCTATCCTCTTGTATCATCACTATCGCTGGCGTATATGAACTGTGGGCCCATTTATTTACTATCTTTTGTGTGGTAGTTGAAAGAGTAGGAATAGTTGTTGCTCTTGTTCTTGCTCTTGCTCTTGACGTTCTAGTGAAGAAAAGACCAAGGAGAGAAAAGAAAAAAGCGAGAGAATGAAAAGACCAGAGACTAGAGACGAGAGACAAGAGAAAGGGAGTTACTTGCAAAGTGCCAAGTAAGATAAAAAGATTTGAGGGTAGACAAGAAATGTGTCCTTTCACTATAATTTCCTCTCTTGCTACAGTCTACAGTCTAAACTCTCGAGTCTCGAGTAAAAAACCAAACCAAACCAAAGGAACCAGCAACCAACATGTTTTCTATTTTGTACTTTGTATGCATGTCTGTACTTTGTACTTTTGACTGTGTATTTAGAGTTTAGAGTTTGGAGTTTAGAGTTTGGAGTTTAGGGTTTCCACACTTTTAGTTTCGTCCCATCTTCTTTTTCTTCTTCTCCTCCTCTCTTTTTTTAAAAGGAAAGGGAAGAAAGAGGGAAAATGAGGTGATCACTCGTGTGTGCGTGTCCTCTTCTGTACGAGTACGAGTACAAAGACGAGTATGAGGGCTCCCTTGTACATTTAAAATATAAACACACTACGCACTGACGGAGAGTGGAGTGAAATAAAAGAGCAGAACAGTAACCAGTAACCAGCAGCCAGCATTAAACTGTAGAAAAAAGGCGACAAACTTGTGTCTTAACTCTCAAGTCTCTATTTACTTTAGACTACAATCTACAATCTACAATCTACAAACTACAGTCTAGAATGATGATGATAATGCTACGACTTATTCGGCAGAATACGGCCAACTTCTTTGCAAATATTCTATAACTAGCTGCCCCAGGAATTCCGAACTGGGTAGTTGGAATTCGTATGTGAGAGGTAAAAGAAGAGGGCGGCAATACTCAATATTCAAAACTCAAAATCGTCCGTACATCATCATTGGACACATCATAGGACATGTACTAAGTATAAATGCTAAAGACATGGTGAAAAACGTTTGTACATGCTTTTTCCCTCTTTTCCTGCTCAACAGTTAACTTACTCACACATTATTTTGACTCTTTCTTTTATCCACCTTCATTCGCTTTGTCCGCTTCGGCGCTTTGTACTGTATACTGTACTGTCCTTGACTTGTTGGTGAATCAAAAGGCATCTGTTCAAATATTTAAATATATCTAAATACCATACATAACAATAATTATTATTGATACAACAAGTATTGCAAAAAATGAAAAGAGGACAAATTGCAGCCGGCGTCTTATGCTGTTTTCGTAGACAGAAGACCATGGTCTGTGAATATTAACCAAGTCTCATGTACTTGAAGCTTCAAGTATTTATTCAACATTTATTTTGTGAAAGCCTTAAAATGTTGAGAAAAAATGGAAACGCAAACGACTAATGAGAAATGAGTCATTTGTACATTGAAAATGGAACAAAAGCAAATAAAATGAATGCAATAATAATAATAATGGTATGATATATGATATGATATAATAATAATGAATGCAAATTTTTAACATGTATATTATGCCTAAGGACATGGGGTAATTGTCAAAGGGATATTTTGTAAAAAGTGTCATCTTGTTTATTGTGGATGGTTCACTTTGATTTTGACTATGACCTTTGTACTTTGTACAAGGCAAAAAAAACAAGTTGATGAGATATAAATGGAAGTATCAGTTGTAATTTTAACTCTGATTCCACTATTTCTACTGCACTGTATTTATTCCTAGTTAATAGTTGAACCTGCTCTAATTTATACGGTGTGTACTGTGTACTTTTACGGCTGCCTCTGTTGTTGTTCTTCTTCTTGTTGACGAGGATAATATTGTATATACAAATATATTGTATGTGTAAGCGGAGCTAATTCATTACAACTTGTCGTCATTTGCCAATTCCTTTATTTGTTTACGCAGTTCCAGAACCAAGAGCAAAGAGTAAAGAGCAGAGATTGTATATTGTATATAGTATATAGTGTAGAGTGCAGAACGTAGAATGTAGAATGCCGAGTAATTAAGTTGACTTAAAAGCCTACAACCTTTAGCCCAGAGAAGGCAAATACCAGCGGCAGCAGCCAAAGTCAAAGCTCAAGTCCAGGCCAAAACAAATAGTTGAATGTGCAATGAGATTAAAAATGTAAATTGATGGCAATTTGGATTTCAGTTTCAATTTTAGAATGTGAAAATGGTGAAAATCGCTCATTTCCGCCATTTCCCATTACTGAAACAACAGTAGCTTTTGGCACGGTAACATCAGAGGATTTGCCAAGTACAG
Organism: Sminthurinus aureus; assembly: GCA_034698265.1. NCBI lineage: Eukaryota > Metazoa > Arthropoda > Collembola > Symphypleona > Katiannidae > Sminthurinus > Sminthurinus aureus. Next base: position 14,618 of record JAQGBH010004947.1, read on the forward strand.
GCAATTGGAATTTCAAGTTCTAGTTCCAGTTTCAGTTTGACTTGGAATTTGAGTCAGAGTCGCAAGTTCATGTGAATGTATTGAGTATTGAACTTTGTCCGTGTGGATTGTACTAGTAGATCTGTGTGGGATAAAAAGTGTGTAAAGAGATGAGTGGGTGAAAACAAAGATCAACTGTAGATTGTATAAAAAACTGGATGACGGAAAAACCGGGAAAATATACATTCAAATCCCAAAATACTCCCAAAAGAGAAACAATTCTATTTCAATGGCAAAACTTTGATCGTCTTCCAGGTCCTAAATTCTAGATTCTAGGTTCTAGATTCCAAAGTCGGACGAAACGTCCTTATCCTTTCCCATTGGATTGACCATTGTCCAAAGACTGTTAAAGAACAATTTCAGTAGTAGATCAACCAAACGACCGATTTCCACACTCCAAACATACACGCGGACAATTGACAAGGGCAAAATGAGCAAACAAAAATACACAAACTCGATAAAATCGCACACCAGAGTCTAATGTGAGGATAACGGAAATTCCTCTAGTCAACACAAATGTACATTTGCCAGATCAAACGTCGTCGTAGGTATAAAGTGTAAAGTATAAAGTACAAGTAAAAACGCCCGTCAAATGACGGGAAAACATAATCTGACTGCAAAATCCGTATCCAATGGGTCAAAAGTCTTTCCCTATTTCAAAAGGTTTTATCAAGGTACGTGGACGAACAGGTCACTCCTAGCGATGTTTTTTGAAAATTTCCTATTGCATCAAAAAAAAAACGTACCGGAGTTATGCATTATAAATAGGCTGGCGGTGTGTATATTTATTTTTGATGAAATTGAAATTTA